>RJWJ010002099.1:0-109033 GCA_004363605.1 Indri indri
GGCTTAGTGCTATGTTTTTTTTTTGTTTTTTTTTTTTTTTGAGACAGAGTCTCACTCTGTTGCCCCAGCTAGAGTGCCATGGTGTCAGCCTAGCTCACAGCAACCTCAAACTCCTGGGCTCAAGCGATCCTCCTGCCTCAGCCTCCCGAGTAGCTGAGACTACAGGTGCCACCACATCCAGCTAATTTTTCTATTTTTTTTGTAGAGACAGGGTCTAGCTCAGGCTGGTCTTAAACTCCTGCCATCAAGCAATCCTCCTGCCTCAGCCTCCCAGAGTGCTAGGATTACAGGTGTGAGCTATCGTCCCCAACCCTTTTTTTTGCCTTTTTCTTGCCTAATTGCTCTGGATAAAACTTTTAGTACTATGCTGAATGGAAAGGGTGAAAGTAGACATCCTTGTATTGTTCTCAATCTTAGGAGAAAAGCTTTCAGTCTTTCACCATTGAGTATGATGTTAGCTGTGGGCTTTTCATATATGGCTTTCATCATGTTGAAAAAGTCAGCTTCTCTTCCTGGTTTGAGTGTTTTTATCATGAAAGGGTGTTGAATTCTGTCAAATGTTTTTTCTGCATCCGTTGACATGATATTTTTTCCTCCTTAGTTCTGTTATTGTGGCATATTACGTTGATTTATTTTTGCATATGGAACCATCCTTGCATTCCAGCAGTAAATCTCACTTGGTTGGGGTTTATAATCCTTTTTTGTGCTGCTGAATTCAGTTTACAAGTGTTTTATTGAGGATTTTTGCTTCAGTATTCACAAAGGTTATTGGTCTTTAGTTTTATTTTCTGGCAGTACCTTTGTCTTGCTTTGGTATCGGGGTAAGTTGAGCCTCATACGAAGAGTTGGGAAGTGTTCCCTCTTTCTAGTTTTTGGGAAAAGCTTGAGGAAGATTGGTGCTAATTCTTCTTTGAATGTTTGGTAGAATTCACCAGTGAAACCATCTGGTCCTGGGCTTTTCTTTGCTGTGAGGTTTTTGATTACCGATTCAATCTCCTTACTAGTTGTAGGTCTGTTCAATTTTTTTCTATTTCTTTATGATTCAGTCTTGGTAGGTTGTGTGTTTCTAGGAACTAACCATTTCATCTAGGTTATCTAATTTGTTGGTGTGTAATTGCTCACAGTATTCTGTTACAATCTTTTTATATTAAAATATTATACAAGGAAAAGGAATACCAAAACATACGGGTTTTTGTTTTGTTTTGTTGTGTGGTCATTGTTTGGCTTGGTTGGACTTTTTTGTGCTTCTTGGATTCACATCTAATCTGCTGGAGTCATCAGTCCCCAGATCCACGGATTTCCAGAGACAGTAAAATGCTCCCCACAGATAGTTGACAGAGGACAGCTACAGACAGCTGGAGCTGTCTTCATACATTCAGAACCGCAGGCCCTTGCTGGGAAAATCAATTCCACACATCGCAGCTGCCGTTCCCTTGAGGGGCATTGCCTTCGTGCCTGGTCTGCGGACTTCTTGGACTTCTCGCAAACTCGTGGTGGTGACAGCCCCCAGGTTTGAATCCCTGCAGCACACACACGGGATCCTTCAGGTAACCCAGGCCTGTCAGACTCGTGAGTTTCTCTCCTCATTGGTTCTTAAAGCGACACTGCATCTCTGGGTAGCCCAGGGCTCCGGGTGAGATGAGCTCACTACCTCCAAGGGAAAGCCATTGGCCATGTGAATGGCAGAACCATGGCTCTGAAAATAGAGAAACTTCACCATGAGGTTTCCTTAAGGAATTGATTTCCTTAAGGAATCAGTGAGGTTAACTTTTTTAAAGATCTCAAGGAGCCAGAAGAGGTGTTTGTTTTTACAAAGCTGTCAGCTCTTCCTTATCATAAAGGAGCGTCTGAGCTACGGGAGAAGGCAGCCAGGCAGTGGGCAGCAGCGTGCTGGAGCTACCACTTCCAGAAGGACAGTGGCCCTGCAGGGGTGTGGCCACCTGGTGGAGAGAATGACCTGGACTTCAGTGCAGCCCAGCAGGTCGGGGCTGGGCAGGCCTCCTGTCTGCACCTGACGTGGACACAGCGCATTTGGGAGGCCAGAGGAGAGATTGTTCAATGGGACTAAATTGCAAAGTGCCAGAGATAGACAGGTCCACGGTTTCCTGAGCTGCTTTTTGGGACAGATAGCTCACACCTAACTCAGATTCCAGCCCTGCATCAGCAGCCCTGGTGGAGGCTTTCCCGTGGAGGGTCGCTTCCAACTATGCCCCGTTTTCTCTGGTTGGAGGAGCTTTGTCATTCTTCCTCTGGGAATTCCCGTTATGTGAAGTTCGGCCCCTGCGCTCTGTCTGTCAGGGCTCCTGTCTGTCTGCTTTTCTCATCTTCCTCATTTTCTGCGGGGTTTGGAAGGACCATCTTGGATGCGTCTCCTCCCACCTCATATTCTGCGGGGTCTCCGCAGCACCCTGACTTCTGTTTATTGCCTTTATCTAGTTTTCGTTTCAGTCCCTATGGTATCCTCATTGTTTGTGGTGGCTCCTTTTCGTGACGGTCTGTTCCCAGTTCAGTTGAACACCATCTTTGACCTCTGAGGGCACTTACCGGCTATTCTGTAATGTCCATGCTAATAAGTGTACTAACTGTGACCCGGTGGGAGGCAGCTTCCTGAGTCCTCCTGCACAGGAAGGCCGCTGGGGTGCTGTGTGGCGTGCTCCTTCCCGCAGGCGGCTCTGCATAAGCTGGGGTCCATGGGCGCAGCCACTCCCACTGGTCTCAGAGGGACCTCGAGTGGGGATCAGAGGCAGAGCTCCCTTGCAAACTGCAGCGTTAGGGACAGGCTTGGCCTGGCCTCCAGGGTCTCAGCCCTCCCAGTGTTCAGGACAGCAACAGGTTGGCCTAGGATGCTAACCATCCCCGGGATCCGTGCTGGCCGAGCATGTAGGAGGCGGGACTGTGCTCCTTTGCTGAAGGGTGGTGGTGTCAGGCCTATGTCTCACGTGCTCCAGGCTGATATGGCTCCCAGGCAGAGATAGGCGGGGAGCAGCAAGGCCAGGTCCAGCTCTGGTTGTGGGAGGGAAGGGCTGTCCCTGGGGCCCTTGGCACAGCCAGAGTTGGTCAGAGTCCACACAGGACTCTGGGGCAAGGGCAGATGGGAGGACGTCTGGAGCCTCCCTGCCCACAACAGGTGTGTGGGGACAGAGTGGGCTCCAGTTCCCGGCTGGCTCAAGGGCGAGTCGCAAAGGCTCTGCCTGTGACGCACTAGGCTGGGAGAAGGGCGCGGTGAGGCGCACCTTTCCCCTTGGGTCTTGGGACTTCTAGGTGGACAGGACGTCGTGGTAGGTGGTAACTCTGCTCTTGCTGGGGCTCACCTCTCAGTGCTGTGTCCTGGCTTCTGTCCCTTCCAACGCATGGATGATGGCTGGGAAAGTGAAGCCATTTCCCTGTCCAGGAGGTTGGAGGAGGCCTCCATGGAGGCTGGGTTTGCACCCGTCTCATTGTCTCCCTGCTGCCCGTCATTCCCTCCCCAGCCTGGGCCCCTCTCTTCCGGAGCCTCACCGTCTGGCCCCCTCGGCCTCTCCGGCCTAAGAGAGTCCCACCCAGACCCTCACACATGGGTTCCGGGCTCCTTCCATCCAGCTGCCTGGCCACACCCCTACAGCCGGTGGACTGGCCTTTCACCTGCGCTTGCATCCACGACATCCTGGACCAGGTGGCCCATCTATCGCAGCAGTCTCCCCGTTGGCTGCCCTGCCTCTGCCGTGGCCACTGGAGGGTCCCCACCTCCACCCCGCACCCACAGACGTCAGCAGAACACGAGAATGCCGAGAGACAAGAGACAGGAGGGGTGAGGCAGGGATGTCTGTGGGGGTTGTAAGGGGTGCTTGCTGACTCGGCATTGCCATGTCAGGGGTGGCCCCTGGCCCCACGCCCTGGTACCTGTGTGGATTTGCCCACAAAAGGACTGATCTCTCCCAGGGCCAGCACCACATGCTGCTGCAGGGGCTGGTGCCCCACCCCCACCCCAGGGGCTTAGTTAGCAAAGCCGCTGTGGGTCAGACCCAGGTCGCTTGGGGAGGGCTTCCCGGGCCGGGCGCCCAGCAGGCAGGGGTACTGCCAAGTGCCTGGTCAGCAGCAGTCAGGGTGGGCAGGGACCCTCAGGCCAAGGCAGGGTGGGGCTCCAGGGCTGGGGCTGCTGGGATGTGGCCTGGTTCCTCTGCCTCCCTGCTGTGGGACTGGAACGTGGATGGAGCTGTGCTGGGAGGGGTCTGCACCAGGTCCCTGTCACTGTGCTTAGACCCATGTTGTCCTCAGGGTCCGTTTCCCTGGCCCTGGAACAAGCTAGTCTGTGGTGAGGTTCCCTGTTGTCCAGGCCTGTCTTGGGTGTGTGGCTGCCGCAAGGCTGCCCCAGGCTGCTCAGCTGGGCAGGCAGGGGAAGGAGGGGTCACCTGCTGCAGGGGGCCAGAGGAGCAAGGGGACAGTAAGCCAGGGGCAGGGGAGTACAGACGCTGGGGCCAGTCCCCTCGCCAGACCTCCTGCCATCTACCTGCAGCCCTGCCTGCCCGCAGCCCAGGGCTGCCTGCCCCAGTTCCTGCTAGGCACTGTCCCTGTAGGCGTCCCGGGTGTTTCCCTTCAGGCCAGAGTCCCCTGCTGCCAACACCGTTTTCCACTTCTCTACGCAGAGCATGTTCCTTGTCAGAATGATGGGGGAACGTGGGAAGTCCCCCAGCCCTTGCCGAGAGCCACTCCTGGGACCCTTCCACAGGCAGCTGGGGTGGGCAGTGCTGGGTCCTGGCCCCGAACCACCATCCTCTCCTGTGCTGGCATCCTTGTCTCTGCAACCAGGAGGGGGCTGGGCTGGGGCCCCTGCCTCACCCCCAGAGGTTCTTTGGCCACAGGCTCCCAGGGGCTGCACTCCCACCGCCCCTCAAAGGGGCTTTGTGTCACCACAAAGAGTCTCTGTCCTGGATAAGCCTGGGTGTTGCCATGGTGATGCAGGGGCTGGGAAGAGGGGGTCCACCCCACCGTCTGCAAGGGAAAGGGCGTTCCAGGCTAGGGCACCGTGTGCACAGGCCAATGGCCAGCGTAGCTACTGCTGCGCCTGCCCAGCTGCGGCCCCTCAGCCTTGCTGGACAGCTGTCCTTGAGGGCCTTGGTAGGGCCGTTGGGGCATTGGTAGAGGCAGGGTTTCCATGCCCTGGGCCTGTCCACCTCTGGTCCTAGCCTGGCCGGGAGCCTCAGACCCTCCTCAGGAATGCTTTGGTCCCTGCCCACCCACAGTGAGGGCTGGGAGCTGGGCTCCAGGCCTGGGACCTGGCAGACCATACATACCTCCACTGCTCCTGCTCTCCCCGAGGCAGCAGGTCAGCCATACAGGTGCCTTGCAGGCTGGTGCTTGTCTGGGGGGTGATGGAGGCATCGGTCCGGCCACCACCACCCACGCCCTCCCCTCCGTGGGCCCCCCATGCTTACATGTGTCATGCTCCTCCTTGGGGGTGCAGTGGCTGGGCTGAGCCTGCAAGGGAGAGGATGCTGCCCTGGCAGCCCCCATGGCCCTCCCTGCCTGGAGCTTCCCAGCCCCTGGGGGTGCCTCAGAGAAGGTGGGTCCTCGCCGCCTGCACCCCCACCCTCGGAGCCTGCAGGCGTCACTTCCAGCCATAGCTGCGGCTGGAGTCTGGGTCAGGCATAGGAGGGGCATTGACAGGGTGCCCTCAGTCCCAGCCTGGGGCCCCAGGGACTCCTGTCCACCCTATCTCCAGTGTCCTCACAGAGGGTTTCGAAGGGTGCCACAGCTGGCATGGGGGAATAGGAGTCTGACCTGTTTCATAGGGACTCTCAGGCCCAGATCCTTTCGGGGGCTCCAGCAGCAGTTCTCTGTGGCTCTGGCCTCCCACGGAGCAGGGACAGCTGCTGGGGCACTCATCTGCTTGCTGGCCCACCCACCACATCCCACCTGCAGTCACCAGGCTTCTCGTCCTCTGAGGTTCCTGAGTGCTGGGCCTGGGCTGGCCCAGGCCACAGGCTGCCCAGCTCCCAGCGCCCGGAGCCTTGACCTGACACTGGCCTGCTGCGTCAGCCCCCCACAGCCCCAGGTCCCCGGGGGCTGACCAGTGCTGCCTCGGTCCTGGCTGCCCTTGGCCCAGGCACCCCATTAGTGCAGGGCCAGAGCCCCATGGGAAGAGGCACCCCCAGAGTGTTCTCCTTGCACATGGGAGTTGGGTACCATGGGTGACTGTGTGGACACGCTGGGGGACAGGAGGTGATCACTGAGCGGCCATCTCTGCCCCACCCCCCGCCGTGGTGTCTCATCTACTGGGGGAAATCTAATTTCCGGGCTGAATCTGATTACGGCTCTCCTAGCTGCCTGAAGATCTCACTGCCTCCCCTGGTTGGCAGGCGGGTGGGCACAGCCCTGGCCCCAGCTGACTTCATTCCCTGGCCTCCAGGTGTGCTTGCTTGCCCGCCGGGTGGGGCAGGTGTCGGCTTTTTCCCTTTCTTACCCAGGTTCTGATCACACCAGTGGCACACGCTCCTCCCAGCATTGGCCCCCCACCCCCAGCCACCGCTGGGACCTCCAGGTGCGGGTCCTTCCAGTCATTTTCCTGCACATGCAGGTGCACAAGCGTGCGCACCAGCCCTTCCACGCCTCCCGCATCTCCTGTTTATGTCTTTTCACCCACTTCCAGCTGGGGTTCTGGTTTTCTCTTAGTGACTTATAGGAGCATCCTGTAGGTTGAGCACGTCACTTTATTGTTGGACGTTACGAATATTTGATCCCAACATGCTGATTGTCTTTTGGTTCTCTCTGTGGTTTCTTCTTCCGTTATGGAAAATCCCAAACACACGAAACTAAAGAGACTTGTGCGATGGGCTCCATGCACCCTGCACCAGCCTCCACTGTGCTGAAGTCACGGTCCAGAAGTGACGCTGGCGCCTGTCATTCTATGAAAACACTCACTGCATGTGTTGCTGCAAATGCGCTCATTCAAAAACATGGCCGTCTTATGTGGCACTTCCTTTTGGACGTGGAGGAATGTTTCGTGCTCAGAGTCACGCTAGCACCTTTTTCCTTGGTGGTTCCTTCCACTGTTAAAGGCTGAGAACAGCCGTTCCCAGCCCAGGCACGGCAAGCTGGGCACTGCCTATGACTGTGGCCTGGCACAGGTACACGTGGACGCCACCCTGTGTGAGCCCCAGGACCCTACGCTGGCCCTATCCCTGGCCTGGGCACAGTGTACAGCCCTGTGGGTTTGGCCAGAAGCCATCCCTGAGGCTTTGGGCAGCCTCTGGACACAGTAGGGCAACGGGGCAAAGGCCTGGCCCTCCAGGGTGGGGAGCAAGCTCTGTGTGCTGGCAGCTCCCACACCGTCCCCCCAGGCCAAGAGTGGGCTGTGGCGCCATGGGCCTGGGTTCAGATCCTGCGGGACCACTTCCTGGCATGCTTGCCCTTCTGGACGAGTGGAGTGTGGGGTGGGCAGCAGGAGGTTTTATGGGCACCAGTTGCCCTGTCCCTTCGGGGGCAGGGGCAGCCTGGCCGTGCTCTGCTGGGTGGAGCCAGGGCCTCTCCCCCGCAGGCCCGACCCTTAGGAAATTCCTCTAATTCCTCAACCCAGATTGGACTCAGGCCCCATAATTTGATTTTCCAGAGCAGGGCTCTGGCTGGACTCCTCCTGAGGAGGAATGTCTGGGTCAGCAAGACAACATCAAATGTCAGTTTGATTTCAGGGGAAACATTCAGCTTCCACCGCAGGCTCCTCCGATTGTGCCTCCGCTTTCCCAACAGAGCGAGCATTGACCACAGTTGGTCCCTAGGGCCAGGGTGCCGCGGCTTCCTCCTCCAAGTGCCCACCCAGCCCCACAGCCCACTCTGTTCCCCCTCATCCACTCCTGCATCCGCCCAGCTCTGGCCTTCTGCCCACCACCCCCTGCTGTACCCACCCACCCTCAGCCACCTGTCTGTCTACCCTCCAGCCGTCCCCGTCCTCTCACCCTCCAGTAACCCCGATCCTCCAGCCTCCAGCTGCCCTCATCCTCTCATAACCCCTGGCTCACCCTTCTGTCCACACTCATGCTTCACTCACCTCTGACCCTTTCTGCGCAGCCTCCATTCTCCTCCCTCCATCCTTCCATCCTCTCGCCTGTTAACCACAGACCACCATCCATCTCACACCTACCCTTCCATCCATCCACCCATCTGTCCATCCATCCCCCATCCCCCTACCTACCTTTCCATCCATCTACTACCATCTGTTGTCCATCCACCTACCCACCCATCTGTCCATCCATCCCCCATCCCCCTACCTACCCTTCCATCCATCCATCTGTCCATCCATCTCCCATCCCCCATCTACCTTCCATCTAGCCACCCGTCTGTCCATCCATCCCCCATCCCCCTACCTACCTTTCCATCCATCTACCATCTGTTGTCCATCCACCTACCCATCTGTCTGTCCATCTCCACCCCCATGGTGGCTTACTCTCCCCCTGGAGGCCTCTGTGCCTCTCGCTCCTCTGCCCTCGCCCCCATTGCCGGCAGGGTGTGGAAACCCTGGGAGAGGCTCTGGGCTGACACCGCCTGCAGTGGGTGAGTGGCCACTTTCCACTGTTGCTGGGTCTGGGTTATCATTTTGTTTTGCAGTTTATTTTTTCAGGGTTTAATCCTAGGCTCAACCTTCCTAACCCCTCTCCAGGCTGCTGATATTTTTTGGCCTTCACCTGGGGTGTCCCATGGACCTCGCATCTGGTCACTCTTGAGGCGTGCATTGTCATGTCTATCTTATTGCTGAGTCAGCTCCTGGGGCAGGCGTTTTGTAAGCAGCCGCCTCCTTGAGACAGTGAGATGCTGGTTGCCAACTCTGGGCAGGGTCGTGGGGGGTCCCCCTGGCAGACAGGTGAGTCCAGAGAGGAGAGCCAGGGCCCGCCTAGGCCTCACAGCGGAGCACTTTTCTGTGTGCCCCAAGGCTCTGCTAGGTCCTGGCAGAAGCATGTTCTGTGCCCCCCACCCCCCAGGATAGGCAGCTGGGAAAAATGTCTTTGAAGTCCCATGGTGAATCTTAAAAATTCATGAACATTTTGCCTTCCATGACACCATATATTTGTGTTAGTATTGAGTTACCATCTGCAAAGCCGTTCTGCGGTTCTAGCCTGGGTCACCTGCATCAACACATGCTCCTGTGCCGGGGCCGCTGTGTCAGGAAGTGAGCTGGGGCTTGCCCTGCTCTGCCCAGATGTCACCTTGGGCTGCTCTCTAGGCCAGTGAGGTGCTGAGCCGCAGTCTGCAGGGCTCAGGGCATCCTCCTGCTGGGGCAGACGTGGCTCTCCCGTGAGTGGCTGCTGGGATCTGCCCTCGAGCTAGCCAGTGTTTCAGGATGTTACCTGGGAGACACACAGTTATTTTGTCCCAGCTGAGCTGAATCAGGCAGTGGAAAGGTCAGTGTCGGGTGGGCCTGGCCACCTTCTCAATGTGGCCTCAGAATTCCAGGCTCCCAGGCAGCCCCCAGCTAGAGCCAGTGGGCCGCCTTCAGGGTGGCCCTCCCTGGACCCTAGAGCTGGGGCGTGCTGGAGGGGCTCAGGGCAGGGAAGCTGTCCCCAGGCCTGGTCCTGCTGGATGCAGGGGTGTGGGGGGACAGTGTGGGTAAAGCCAGAGGTCAGGCAGGAACCCATGTCTCTGCACAGGGAGGGAGGTAAGCCACCTTGTGTCCACACGGCCACCAGCTGCCCTGTGGTCCTGATCATTGCCACCCAGGGAATGCCACCCATTCCCTTCTGGCCCTCGGTTCTGAGGTTCAGCTGAGACAGACAGATGCTGCAGACAGGACTCAGCTGAGGGCTCTGGTGAGCTGGTTCCTGCCACCCCGGGAGGGAGGATGGCCCCACCTCGCCCACCAGCAGGTCCAGTCCATACACGCACAAGGCCGAGTGTCTACACCAGGGCTGGGGCCCGTGGGTGGGCAGCAATGGGTGTGTACAAGGAGGGCTGTGTGACCGTGGTGTGACCATGGTCCTACAGTTTGTCTCTTTACGCCCTGGTAGCCAGAGGACCCAGTCTGCACTCCTCGTGCCTGGAGCGCCTCCCCTGCCCTTGGGGGTTTGGTTCGTTCTTCCCACTGTGGCTGACTTAACAGCTCCTCTGCCCCACCAGCTTCCCTGCAAGGTCATGTTGGCAGTTTAATTTGTGTGACAGGTACAGGGAAAGCAGAGAACAGCTTTGGGGCATATGCTGGCCTCTTGCCCTCGCTGGGCCTCAGTTTCCCTAGGTGTCACAGTGGGGCCGGGCTCCATGGTGCCCCTTCATGACTCTGAGGTGCACCCATGCCCCCAGACTGAGTCTGTGACCCTGCCAGCGCTGGCGTGGTTCAGCCCAGTCTGGCTTCTCCTCTCCAGGGCTCTGTCCTGGCAGCTGCCTCCCTCTGGGCCAGTGGACAGCACTGCTGGCCCCTTGTGTTGGTGCAGGGGCCAGGGGTCCATGCAGTTGGCCTCAGTGGACTGGAGGGGACTGGCCTGGAGGAGGCCCTGAGCAGCGCCAGGCACTGGGCCATACTCACTGAGCTCCAGGCAGTGTGGCCGTGTGGCCCACACCCCGCCTGCTGCTGGGAGCCTAGGTCTGAGCTCTGCATACTTGTCCTGCTGCTTTTTGCCCATGAAGAATAAACAGGCTGCACAGCCAGGGAGCAAGCAGGAGGGAAAGCACTGGCTTGTCACTGCAGCTGCCAATCCCCCGCCTGGCCCGCCTGCTCCCCTGGGGCTCGGGGGCCTCCTGGGGCAGTGCTGGGCCAGGGCCCAGCCAGCCTGACCTTGCCCCAGCGCTGGGCCCCAGATGCTCGGGCCCTGCCCTCCTCTGCTGGATCAGGCATCACACACCGGCCACTTCCAGGCTTGAGGTCTCTAAATTCATGCAGCCCCAGCCAGAACCTCAGCCAGGCTTGTCCTCGGTGTCCTCTCCACCCCATGGAGCAGACCCTGCCCTCGCTCCTGGCCAGTGCTGCCAGGAACCCGGAGGCTGTGGTCACCTCGAACCTGCCTGGGTGTCCCAGGCACCTGGCAGCAGTGGAGCTGCTTCTCTTTCCCTGCTTGCTGCCCACGCTGGCCCTGCCACATGCACGAGCTGTGTGGGCACGCACGGTCCCCTACCCTTTCTGGGCCCTGGCATCCACCTCTGTGAGACGGGGCTGGGGGGTCCCCGTGAGATTGGGATGAGTTGGCACACGCTGTGGGTGGCAGAGGGCCGGAGCAGCAGTGAGCGCTTGTCACACCAGCTCTTCCTGCCCTTCCCAGGGTGCTCTGAGATGCCCAGTGCTGTGGTTCTGCTGGGCCTGGCAGGAGGTGGAGGAGCCAGGTCAGAGCCCCAGGCCCCACAGGGAGTGAGGTGGCGGCTTCTGGCCAGCCTCGGATTAATGGCTTTTAATTTAGACTTTGATCAGTGTGGCTTCCCTCCAGAGAGCTGGATGCTGTGGTCTGGGAGTAAGTTATCTGATCGGTGCATGGGGTGGGCAGGGGGCCTGCGATGGGCTTGCCCAGCCGCTGCCCCACCCTGCCTTGAGCTTGCTCTGCTTTGCCCACAGCTGGCAGGCGCCCTGGTCATGGAGGACTGCAACGTGCACTCGGCTGCCAGCATCCTGGCTTCGGTGAAGGAGCAGGAAGCCCGCTTTGAGCGGCTGACAAGAGCATTGGAGCAGGAGCGGCGCCATGTTGCCCTGCAGCTGGAGCGTGCCCAGCAGCCTGGTGTGGGCAGTGGTGGCGTGGGCAGTGGGCAGCCCCTGCCGATGGCCTGGCAACAGCTGGTCCTGCAGGTAACAGCCTAGTGACTTGGGGTGGAGGTGAAAACAGCCAGGTGGGGAAGCAATCAAGGGGTCCTGGTAGACCACAAGCCAGCATGCATTGGCTTATTGCAAGACCTGCTGGGGCTTCTGGGAAGAAAGGAAAATGGAATCCCAAGGGGGCTTGATGGTTCCTCTGTCCACTCATGAGATACATGTATAATGCACAGGCCAGCGTGGGTACACAGTCAAAGCCAAATTAATGTCTTCAGAGGACCCCAGACCTATTGGGGAGCCCTCTTTCCAAGCCCCTGGTACTGAGATGCCCCCAGTGGGCCTGGGTGCTGGGGCCACCCCCACAGCTACCAGACTCCAGACATTGCCAAGGGTGAAGTCTGCACCCTCAAATTGAGGGGGGAAGCAGAACAGCCCAGTTGGGCTGCATCAGGACAATGGCAGCCGGTGACCCCGAGGCTGCCCCTCAGGCACTGGGGTGCTCAGTTCCCAAGCCAGAACCGGCTCTGTTCTCCAGCCCACCAACAGGCAGTGTGGGAGGACAACAGCACCCTGGCTGGCACCCTGGTGGAAAGATTTTCCCACAGCCTGGAGCTGCCCGGACCTCAAGGATGAGGACTGCCAGACCTCGGCCACCGCCCGTCCCCCGCTTCCCCTCCGCCCTTGATTTTATGTATTCCTAGGGCTGCAGCTGAACTGGCCAGGCTGGCGGGGATGCCGGGGGCGGGGGCCACGTTCGGTTGGCCAGGCCCAGCTGCCTCATGCCGGACCTGCTTCCGAGACTGATCTCAGCAGGAAGTGCCTGGTGGCCTACCTGTGAGCCACAGGCGCAGAGCCAGGGCTGGGGTGGGTGAGCCAGGGCAGGGGTGCTGCTGCTGCGCCCACTGGGCTGCCAGCTGGAGCAGGGCTGACCCCGATCCGGGGGGAGGGGCACCAATAGGGGACTTGCCTCAGGCTCAGGCATGGTGGGTACGTGGCCCGGCAGTAGCAGCTGGTGAAATTGAGAAGACAGAACCAGCTTAAGCATAAGATCTGAGCCGCCTTCCCTCGGGGGAGTGTTCCGGTCCTCCTCCACACTGCCCTGGGCGGAAAATGCACAAGGCCAGTGGTCAGGGCAATTCACCCCTGTGCAGGTGGGGAAACAGAGGCTCAGGGGCACACAGTGGGCACCCAGAGTCTCCGGCATGTTGGCCTGTGTACATGGCACATCGTTGAAGCAGCCTGTGGCCCCAGGAGAGGCTCAGTTTCTGAGTGGGGTCTGGGGAGAAGTGGGTGGGGGGCCCCTTCTCTTGCCATACCTGCTGAGCCTTCCTAGCCTGGTCCCAGCTCTTTTCATCTCAGAAACTGTTTCCTAGTTCATGATGCTGGAGCCATTGGCTTGAGTCTATGGGATATGACCCAAGAAGGTGGCCCCAGCCCTGCCCCTCCCCCTTCCATTGCCCCCAGCAGAGCCAGACACCCCATCTCCTGGCCACACATTCATTCCAGGCTGGGGGCGGCGTGGGGTGCACCCTGGGTTTCTGTGGCTGCATGGGGAGAACCCAAGATACAAACCAGACCTCCAGCGGGGCGGTTTGCCAGGTCCCCATTGAGCTGCGTGGGGACAGTTCCTTGGAGCCCTGTTCTGGGTGAGGGCTGGGCAGGGGTCCGAGGCGGGACCTTGCAGTACCGACATTGCCATTACTCCTGTCTGGTTGGGCTCCTTTTCACAGTAGGGTTAAACTGAGTCGCAGCCAGGACGAGAGCGTTTTGTGCCGGTGAGGGTGGCCTTGCTCTGTGTCAGTCACTGCACTGGCCCCTGGGACCAGCGTAGGAACTCAGTTTCCCCAACTCTACATTCGGAGGGGCGTGTGCACATTTACCAGGCGCAAAGCGAGGCCTGGGAAGGAGGACTTGGCTAAGGTCACTTTTGGGACAATGTCACCCCCGCCGCCAGGAGGGATGAGGCGCCCAGAGCCAGGGCGGGGTCTGGGGGGGGAGTGGGGAGCCCCTGGCCCCGCCCCGCCGCAGAGCCCCGCCCGCACCGTGGGGCGGGACCCGGCGCCCGGCCCGCCCGCCTGGGCGCGGCCCCGGCCGATTGGCTGCTGGGCGCGACCGCGCCAGGGCCGCCCCGCGGGGAGCGAGTCCGCCGAGCCGAACCCGAGCGGCCGAGGCGCCGGAGCCGAGCCCGGTCCCGCCGCCGCCGGTCCGCGTCCCGCACCCCGAGCCCCGGCCTAATGCCGGCCGAACTCAGACAGGTTGGAGGGAACTTGGCTGGGGGGGCTGCTGGCCCGAGCCGGGCAGCGAGGGGCAGGACGCCGGCCGGCCCCGGGGGACCCGCTTTTGTTCTTCAGAGCCGCTGGCCCGAGGCGGCTATTGTCTGCCTCCCGCCCGGCTGTGGCAGGCCGGGTGGGGTGGCGGGGTGAGGCGCTGCCCCCAGGGTGCAAAAGGCGGCAGGGTGCACCGGCGCGCAGGGCGGGGCCGCTGGGTCTCCGGAGCCGTCCCGGGGGCTGGGCGTGAGTCCTTCCCAGCAGAGCGACCCTGTGTGTGGAGCGGGCAGGGACCCGGGTGGGCGCATCCCCGCCAGCACTCCGGACAGGTGCGGGGTGGGGTGGGGGGCCTTCCCGAACAGTTCTCTCTGTGCAGGAGCGAGGCTGAGCCTGGAGAGGGAAGCCCGCTAGGCCTCCTGCTCCCTGGGGGCTTCCTCGACCCCCCCCCCTCGTGTGGACTGCGGGGACTCGAAGGAGCTTCCAGGGCTTTAATGGAAACCCTCTTTGCGTACGTGAGGGGAGGGGTGGAGGCTGGCCCTACCCACGTGTAGAAGATGCAGGAGGGGGTTTCCAAAGAAAACCCAGGCCCTCTGCCTCCCCAAACCAAGGGGGACGGGAAGGCAAGGGGCAGCCTGCACTCTGCTCAGAGGGGGGCCGGATTCGATAACAGGGAAACTGAGGTGGAGCAAAGGGGAGACCACCCCAGACCCCCTGTGGTGGGAGGCAGGTCTCCTACACACCTGTCTGTTTGGGCAGGCAGGTTCCTGCGGGTTGTATAGTCCTGGTGTGACCCCCAAGGGCCTGGCCACTGCCCCAGAGATGGAGGGGCCGGTTGCCGGGGGTCATAATCACAGTGTGGTGGATGATCCAAGGTCTGGGCTTGTGAAAGCCCAGGTGAGTGACAGCCTTACTCTCTTCCCCCACCCCAGCTTGCTCCCCAGCGTGGTCTTTTGGCCACTCTGCCCAGGGCCATGCCCTGGCAGGTGCACTGCTGCTGTTCAGAGGTGAGCTCCTGGTCCCGAGGGCTCGGCAAAGCCCATGGGCACCAAGGGAGAGCGCGTTTCGTGGTGGCCAAGGCTCACTGCCTGGCGGGAGATGCCAGCCTGACTTGTCCCAGACTCTACCCGGGAGGGCCATGCTGGGGGGTGTGGAACTGTCACTCCCTCACCCCTGCATTCATCCAGAGGCCTTCTTGTGCCCCCAGGAGCCTGGCCCAGGATGTGGGAGCCAGGTGTGCAGTCTCACTTTAGCCTCTCCCATGTATGCCAGCAGGGCCTTGGGTGGAGTGGGGTGCCCACCCCTGCAGTGTGTTCTTCAGGACACAGACCATGGGTGCTTGTCTGTGAAGTCCAGGTGGTGTGGGTAGATGGGTGTCTCCAGACCCCAGCTTCACCTTCACCCCCAAATTAGGGCTTGGCTTGTTTCCACTGCCCCTTCCTCTGCCATCCCTGCACCCACCTGGAGGCTGTCATGGGCCCCTCTGCGTTGGGCTGCATCTTGAGTTTCTGCTCCCCATGTGCCTGTACGTGGACATTCCCCAGTGCTACCCAGCACGTCCCACCATCCCAGCACCCTGTGTCCTCCCCATCTCCCTGCGAGAGGCTGAACCCCAGGTGCGTGATGGGGCACAGAGCCCTCACGCTGTGCTCAGCCCTGTGCCTCTGGGAACCCTATTGAGAACAGTGTTCGGTGCGTGGGTCCACCTCTGTGGTCACTCCAGCCCCTCTCACAAGCCCAAGGGAGCTCATGGGAAGCCCCAGGCCTGGGCAGCAGCCCCTCTCGGGGCCTGGCCTGAGGCATCACAGATGGGAGAGCCACGGGAGGGCTTTGGGCCGCAGAGATGAGTGATGGGAGGCTGGGCATGGTCCCTGCAAGAGGGGCAAGGATGGGGCCCAGGCTGGGGAGGGGGTGACAAGAGAACGTTGGCAGGACACAGCACGTTGGGTTGGGCTAGGGGTGGGGTGTCCAGGATGGTGCCCGTGTCTGGGGTTCAGTGGGGAGTAGCCCAGAGTCGGATCTGGGGTAGAAGCTGTGTGTGGCTGCAGGGCCAGGGGCCCCTAAGAGTAGGCCAGTCTGGGCAGGTGCACAAGAGTCATGGTGCCATGGAATAGGGTACTGGGGCCAGGCAGGGATCCAGGTACCCCGACCAGCCGCTCCGTTGAAGACCCACCATCCCATAGCCCGAGCCACAGGATGGCCTTGGGCCTCTCACTACCCTAGGCCTCAGTTTCACCATCTGCCAACAGCTCTAAGACCCCGAGAGTGGACACCTGGGCAGGAGACTGAGGGAATTGGTGGCCCCCGTCCGTGTGTGTTGAGAGTGTGTGAGGCCTTGCGTGGATGAAGGTCTGGACATGTGGGCGGGAGACACGAGGCTGCATGTGCTTACGAGTGCCTTCAGGAGCAGTGGGTGCTGTGTGCCTGACAGCAGCCAGGAGAGCACGCAGGTTGCTGTGCCTGGGCCTCAGTGCCTGGCTGGGCACTCGCACACATGTGCACATGCACGTGTTCCCGTCTGGGAAGTCAGGTGCACGCGTGTGTCCAGATCCCTGTCCGAGTGTACGCGTGTGTGCCTGGGCTGTGTAACGGGGACCGGGCTTTCCCGTGATCACCGGCTGACTCACGCTCCTGTCCGGGTGAAGTCATCGTTTGTTTTTAGCTCCCTGAGGTCATTTGCCAGCAGAGACTCTTGGGGCCTTGGGATCCTGCTGCCAGCCTTGCTGGGGGGCCCTGGCTCTCCCGGACCACCCGGCTCTTGCACGGTCAGACCCTCACCACACCCGGGTAGGAGGGGTAAGCTGGGCCACAGAGTGACAGCAAGGTCCCCAGATATCTTTCCCCTTCTTTGCGCCTTACCCCCACCACCTAGCTAGGGAGAAAGGGGCTCTCCTCTGAGTGTTTAATGTATGCAAATATATGTAAATCCGAGGGGCCACATCCCACTGGCAGAGTGTCCTGGGCAACATCCCCTTAGTCTTGCTCCTCCCCCAACCCCCGCCCCACCACTGAACTGCCGGGGCCTGGCCCCACGCTTGAGCCCCAGGGCCCTGCAGAGAGAGCTTGGGGCCTGACATGTGTTCGCCCCCCGCAGGGGCCACGCAGGACGGGGCAGCCAGGCCCCAGCAGCGATAGGCTGCCCTGTGCTGCCTCCTGTTCCAGAGCAGTCTTGGCTCCCCAGGGCCCTTGGAGAAGAGCCCAGCTGCCCTGCCTGGCAGCCTGCCTCAGTCTATTTCTCTTTCCCAGGGAACAGGGTCCCCTCTCCCTGGCCAGGGCCCCAGCAAGATCCACCACCCACATCCCAGGACAGGGGCTAAGTGAGGCTCAGAGGCTCCGTGGCCAGACTGTCTTCTCTGTGGTGCCTGAGACAACCCCCCTAGCATTGTGACATTCTGGGTGAATCCTTTCCCCTGAGTCAGGCCTCAGTTTCCCCATCTATAAAGTTATCTGTCATCCTCTGAGGTCCTGCTCTGGCAGGGGACGGGAGGTGTGTTTTGTGGCCTCTTTCCTATTTCAGCAGAGCCTGAGGGCTGCACCTGTCCTAGCTCCTCCCTGGACTCCTGCACTGCACGCATCAGGGGTCAAGCATTCCTCTGGGTAGGACCCCGACCTTGGCGGGCAGGTCCTGAGGGCAGCCCTGGCCACCTTGCGTGGCTCAGCTCCCAGGCCCAGGATGGGTAGAGTCCCTTTCTGGAGCCATGTGGAGCTCGGAGTCGGTGCAGGCCCCAGGGGGCCCAGGCAAGAGACCCACTCTGCAAGGCCTGGGGCTCGGGCCGCAGAACGGGGCCTGTCCTCCTGCTGATCCAGCTCAGGCTGCCCGGGAATGTCTCCCCCTCACCTGCCCCGACAGCTGGGGTTTCAGCCCCTGCCTGTCCTAGCCGGGTGCTGATCCTAGACACTGGTGCAGCATGGCCCTGGCGCCTGGGCCAGTGTGGTCAGAGGCGCGGGGCAGATTGAGGGTCTCGGGTCCCCACACCACTCAGCATAGAAGGGGTCGGGTCTGGCTCTGATGTGGGCCAGTGTGCCCTCTTTGTGCCTCAGTTTCCCCACTGTCAAGTCTGGCCAGTAGGCATGTGGGCCTCCGAAGGGCCTGTGCTCAGAGCAGTCTCGCTTAGAATTGCACTGTGGCCATCTCTTGCAGGATGGTGGCAAGAGTGGCCCTGGGCCTGAATATACCGTATTTCTAAAGTCCGATGCGACACCCAGGGTCTCAGTCAGTGGGGGGCCTGAGGGAAGGCCAGGCCCTGCCCACTTGATACCTGAGAATGCCTGTGGAGGAGGGAATGAGGATAGTTTGATGCTCTGGGTGCACAGGGCATTCTGGGAGTAGATATTTCTGCCTTTTGAGGGCATCTGGCTGGCCTTGGTGGCAGGAGTCTGTGCGTGGCCTCAGGAGTCAGTGAGTGGTGCTAAAAATGCTCCTCCCTAAGGCTTCTGCACTTGGGGCTTCTGGGGTAGGGCAGGGAGGAGACCTCCGACACCATGAGGCCCTGTCGGGTGACAGGTGACCTCAGGGGGGTGTCCTGCAGGTCCCACCTGGAGCCTCCTTGGGCCTGGGGGAACAGATGGCAGCCAGGCCTCACAGGTCAGGAGGCCTCCCCCAAGACTGCATCCCCTGGGACCTGTGGCCTTATCTGCTAACTCAGCCCGATGAGGCATGGGGTGGGATCACAGGTCAGGGTTAGCGCCTCAGTGTTCTGAAGGCAAGGACACGCTACTGTCCTCACTGGCTCAGGTGGGGACAGGCCCTGGGGTGAGTGGGCCTGGGGGTGGGGCCAGGAGGAGGCACACAATGAAGCCTGCGTGGGGCCCTGCGTGCCAGGCGTGTATGGGCAGTGGGTCCTGTCCGCCAACAATGCCCCTTACCCCAGGAGCAGAGCCCAGGCAGCCAGGCCTCGCTGGCCACGATGCCAGAGGCACCCGAGGTGCTGGAAGAGACAGTGACAGTGGAGGAGGACCCCGGCACACCCACCTCTCATGTGTCCATTGTCACGTCCGAGGATGGCACAACCCGGCGCACCGAGACCAAGGTACGGCTGGGCCCAGGCAATGTGAGAGTGGCCAGACTGGCCGCCATGGTCCCGTCTGCAGAGTGGGCACATGAGCAGCCACCTAGAGGCCGGCCTGGCCCCACCAGAGCAGTTTGCAGGACTCTCGGGCTGCCCAGCCCACCTGCCACCTCCCTGTCCACCAGGTTACCAAGACGGTCAAGACGGTGACCACGCGGACGGTACGCCAGGTGCCCCTGGGCCCAGATGGACTCCCCCTGCTGGATGGTGGCCCCCCGCTAGGCCCTTTTGCTGATGGCCCCCTGGACCGGCACTTCCTGCTGCGTGGTGGCGGCCCAGCAACCACACTCTCCCGAGCCTACCTCAGCAGCGGGGGCGGCTTTCCCGATGGCCCCGATCCCCGGGACGGCCCCAGCTACGGCAGCCTGTCTCGAGGGCTGGTTGTGCGGCCCCCACGCACCGGCCCCCTTGGCCCGGGCCCTGCTGATGGCTGCTTCACACTGCCGGGCCGCCGCGAGGCCTTCCCCGTGGGCCCTGAGCCTGGGCCACCGGGTGGCCGCTCCCTGCCTGAGCGCTTCCAGGCAGAGCCGTATGGCTTGGAGGACGACACTCGCAGCCTGGCCGCCGATGATGAGGGTGGCCCGGAGCTGGAGCCTGACTATGGCACAGCCACACGGAGGAGGCCTGAGTGTGGGCGGGGCCTTCGCACCAGGTGAGCACCCTGTCTCCATGGCTGCCTCCTCCCGGAAAGTCTGCCTTCCGGCCCCCAGCTGCAGGATAGCCCACAGGTAGTCAAGCTGCAGGGGTCTAGCTAGTCAGGTACACTTTAGTTTGAATTGGCCAGGCTCTGGTCCAGGAGAGCAGCCAGGGCAGGCCCCGAGGCAGTAGAAGTTAGAGGCTGGCGCCCTCCTGTGGGCCTAGGGCGCGGGAGAAGCTGGTGACAGTGCCTGACACCTGCTGCCTTTGCTTCAGCCAGATGGCTGTGAAGATCTGAGCACAAGAGGCCCCAGATCCTCCCCGGGCCTCAGTTTCCTCCATGCACGTTATTCACTAGAGTCCAGTGCCCCTGGCCTTTCCATCACAACCTCTGGTTCTGTCCCCTCTGCCCTCAGTTTCTGTATCTGCTGAGTGGGAATGTGATCACAGCCTGGGTCTGGATTCCATGGTCTGACCCTGGGCCAGTCCCCTGACTGCTCCCGCAGCTCCCTCCCCTGGGAAGTGAGTTTGATGACGACAGCCCACAGGGTGACTGAGAGCCAAGGACATCCTGTGCCCTGAGGGGTGGTGACCTGAATGCCCCTCAGATGGTCCCACTGGAATGGCTGTGGGGATCCATAAGGAGAGCTGCCCACTCCCCACATCCTGACACCAGCTGGAGATGGGCCTTGTGGGAAGACGGGGTGGTCTTGTGGAAGGGAGGTGCCCCTCCCCAGTTGTAGACGGACGCGCCGCAGAAACACCTTTGGCTCAGGATGGGGGACACTGTGACAGGAGTGAGTGAGCTCCCCGTCCTGGGGGGGATGCGAGCCCTAGCAGCTGTCAGCTGGGCTTTGGCTCTGTCGATGGCTCTGAGTCCATTCTTGCTGGGCGGGGGTGTCACTCTCGGCGCTCCCTCCCCTGGGGCCGAAGTGCAGATGTTCGCAGCCCGGTCCTGCTGGGTGAGTTCACAGTCCCCTGGAGAGGCTGAGGTGGGCAGCTCGGAGGCAGGGCTGGCGGCTGCTGTGAGGATGTCCACGCACCCCACTTGCCTGCGCAGGGCCCATGAGGACGCGGCAGATGACGGTGGCGAGCTGCTGGACGAGCGGCCTGCATTCCCAGCAGTGACAGCGCCCCTGGCCCAGCCGGAACGGGGCAGCCTGGGCAGCCTGGACCGGCTGGCCCGTCACTCGCCCTCAGTGGACAGCACCCGCAAGGAGCCGCGCTGGCGGGACCCTGAGCTTCCCGAGGTGCTGGCCATGCTGCGGCACCCTGTGGACCCTGTGAAGGCCAACGCAGCCGCCTACCTGCAGCACCTGTGCTTTGAGAACGAGGGCGTCAAGCGGCGCGTGCGCCAGCTGCGGGGGCTGCCACTGCTCGTGGCGCTGCTGGACCACCCTCGGGCCGAGGTGCGGCGCCGGGCCTGCGGGGCGCTGCGCAACCTCTCCTACGGCCGCGACACCGACAACAAGGCCGCCATCCGGGACTGCGGTGGCGTGCCTGCCCTGGTGCGCCTGCTGCGGTCTGCCAGGGACAACGAGGTCCGTGAACTCGTCACCGGTGAGTGGGCCCAGCTGTGCTGGCCACCCCTGTGAAGAGAGGGCACAAGGCTGAGCCGGGGAGGCGCCAGGCCTCTCAGGGCTCGTGGCCAGGGAAACACCCAGGTTGTCGGGTGACCCTGCACTGGGACACCTTGCCTGGCAGGCAGGCGTCAGGCCCAGGCATTAGGGCAGGTCCCCAGTCCCTCTGCCCTCAGGCAGACCCCTCCGCATGGCCCCACATCCCCACAGCAGTTGCCCTGGGCCATGCACCTTGTGGGACCTGAGGGACAGGCTGAGCTACCTGACTGTCTCCCCGTGGCCTCACCTACCCATGTAGCAAGGAATGGGGGAAGGGACAGCCCTGCCATGCCCCTCCTCTGGGGCTCCCTTCCAGCTGGGAGCTGCGGCCGGGTGCTGTCCACACATCTCGCCCAGGCCAGGACAGCCCCAGAGTCTCCCCTGGCTTTTGTCACTTCCTGCCGTTCTGTGTGAGCTGGGGCACGAGGGAGGGCGGGGTGTGTCCTGGGCACGGCCACCTGGGTAGGGAGGGAGGAGGGATACCTGTGGTCAGCACGGTTGGCCGATCTCTCCACAGGCACACTCTGGAACCTGTCATCCTATGAGCCCCTGAAGATGGTCATCATTGACCATGGCCTGCAGACACTGACCCACGAGGTCATCGTGCCCCACTCAGGCTGGGAGCTCGAGCCCAACGAGGACTCCAAGCCACGGGATGCCGAGTGGACAACCGTTTTCAAGAACACGTCAGGTTGCCTGAGGTGCGGGCAGCTCCTGCCCAGGCCGCTCCCATGGGGTGACTGAGTGCTTGACCACTCGCGCCTGCCGTCCCATCCTTCTGGTCCCAGGTGGCGGGGAAGGCGGCAAGCCGCCCACATCTTGAGCTTCGGAGCCATGGCAGGAGTCTGTGGATGTGGAGCAAAGCCTGGCGGGGCTGTACTCACCCCCCCCACCACGTCTCCCCGCTCTGCGGTGCCTCAGTCTTGCCCAGTGCCCAGCCCCCTACCCCTCACCGTGACAGCTGGGGGAAGCTGGAACCCTCATGTCTATCTGCCTTGGGGGCTCATCCCACCTCCCTGTGACCCCTGCCCCTGGGAACCCCTGCATAGACCTCTTAGGCAGAGCCCTGGTCCCACAGCCTGCCTGTCGCCCAGAATGTACCCCTGCGGCCCTGTGGGGTCCTGACCTCGGGGCACAGCAGGGCCCAGAGCCATTGCTGGCATGGGGGTTTGGGACACAGAATTGCCTCTTGGGGCCCATCTCTGTCCCTTTCCAGTCCAGCTGGGAGCCAGGGAGCCACCTTTTCCCCAGGGTGCTGCCAGGCTTGGGTCTACCTCCTGGGACTGGGGGGTAGTTAGGCCTGGCCCCCTATTCCTGTGCCTCAGGGTGGCAATGGGGCCCATTCAGAGATGAAGAAAAGCAGTTGAGGCTGGGGTGTGGCTAGGGGTTCCCATGGGGGCCAGGGGTCACCAGGCCTGCTCTTGGCCACCCAGGAATGTGAGCTCAGATGGCGCCGAGGCCCGGCGGCGACTCCGGGAGTGTGAAGGGCTGGTGGACGCGCTCCTGCATGCCCTGCAGTCGGCTGTGGGCAGGAAGGACACAGACAACAAGGTGGGCCAGGCAGGGTGGGGCAGTCCCACAGCCTCCCACCAAGGGTGGGGGAGAGGGCAGTGCAGAAACAGGCCCTTGGGCAGCATAGTCTGGGGCGGGCACTGGACATGGCCTACCTCACGGTGGCCACACTGCAAAGTAGGTGTGGTCCTCCACAGCGAGGTTCGGGTCTGTGTGGCCCTCGCTGAGGGCCCCATCCCACGCTTCTGGGACCATGGTGCATGCTGGCTGAGGGCCTGCTCTGTGCCTAGGACTATTGAGGGGGTGGCAGCAGTCCCCATGCCCAGTGGCCCTGCCCCAGCCGCTGGCCTCTCCCTACAGTCAGTGGAGAACTGCGTGTGCATCATGCGGAACCTGTCCTACCATGTGCACAAGGAGGTGCCTGGGGCCGACAGGTACCAGGAGGCCGAGCTCGGGCCCCTGGGCAATGCCGCGGGCCCCCAGCGCAGGAGGCGGGATGACGCCAGCTGCTTCGGTGGCAAGAAGGCCAAAGGTGGGTGGGTGAGGCTGGGGTATCACTGTAGATCCCTGCCCCAGCTGAAGGCTCTCTGAACCCATGGCAGGCAGCAGACGGGGCCGGAGGACACCTGGTCAGTCCCCAGCCGGCAGGTGGGGGAGCAGGGAGCAGAGGACGGTGCGCTACCCCCGGTTGCAGCTGATGAGCCAGGGCGTGGGACTCAGGCCCCACCTCCCCCGTCTACACAGTGGGCCCCCCAGGAGGGCACGGGGGAAACCACGAGGTGGTCCCACCTGTGCCCAGCCCAGCCTCTCCACTCTGGGGAAGGGCTCTGAAAGTGCCACCAATGATGCCACTTGCTGGCCACTCACAGAGAGCAGCTGTAGACCCTGACCAGCCTGTGTGGCATCCCCCATCCACCTGGGCAGTTGCCCTACACACCCTCCCCCATACCTGCAGGGTGTAGGTTCCCGGGACCCACATCCCTGGTGGCTGCAGTGCGCCTGTGCGCTGCCTTTACCTGCCCCACCGACCCCCAGCCTTTCCTCCCTGTCTCACTGGGGGGCATTCAGCCCCCAGAAGTAGTTGGGGTGAGGTTCCACGTGCTGTCTGCTCAGTCCAGGGCGTGCAGTGGGAAGCCAAGGCCTTGTTGGGGGGGCATGGGGGTGCTGCCCGCTCAGGCTCCTCTCCTCTCTCTCCTGTGCTTCCTCCTGCTGCCCAGAGGAGTGGTTCCATCCAGGTGAGTCCCTGCTTGTCCTGCAGTCCAGGCCTGGCAGGTGCAGTGGGCTCCTGGGAAGGGGGAAGCACCTTCCAGCCTCAAGGCTCTGTGCCAGCTCTGGTCTCAGCACCTGGCTGCCATCGCCATGACAGTGGCAGGAATGTGTGCCCCGGCTGCCCCTAACCTCAGACTTGCAGAGGGTGGGTGGGGCCCAGGGTGTTTTTACCTAGGGGTGCCAGGGAGAAGAGTCTGCCCTTCTGATGGAATGGGGTGGTGTGTGGCTTGGGGAGACAGCACAAAGGTCCCATGAGGGTGGGCAGGGTAAGGGCCCCAGATCATCTGAGCTCAGCTCTGCTGCCTTCCAGAGGAGAGAAGCTTCCTCATCTGACGTAGGGAGGATGGCTGGAGGCAGCCAGCTCACTGTCTCGGAGGTGTGCACGCTTGGGCCCCACCAGTGTTACCTGGGGTTGCTGTGGGGTTTCAGCCTGGGTATGGGGGTTTCTCCTGCCTGGTAGAGCCTGGGACAGTGTCCTGGCCCTAGACTGAGGGAGTTTTCCCCTTGCGAAAGCTCTTGGCCCAACCCTGCCTCTTGTGTGACCCAGGCAAGTCCTGTCCCTGTCAGCTCTCAGCTTCTCTGCGTGTACCTACCTGCCACCCCACCTGGGCTCCTGGCTGTCTCAGCTGCACACTTAGCGGCCGCCAGAGAGCCACTGGGTGGGTCTGTGTACAGCTCTCAGCCCCTGGTGAGAGATGAGTCCCAGGAGATTGGGGCAGGGCTGGGATGTCCCCAGGCCCCCCACTACCACCACTGTCCTCTGGGCCAACCCACCTGCTCACTCTGAGAGTGGGCCTCTACTCCCAGACTGGACACAGGGTGTTCTTTGGGGCCTGGTCAGGAGAGGGCTGTGCCCCACCTTCCTGACACACTCCTGCCCCTGATGGGGTCTGCCTGACCTCCTGCCCTGCCTTGCCTTCCAGGGAAGAAGGATGGTGAGGTGGACCAGAACTTTGACACACTGGACCTTCCTAAGAGAACCGAGGCTGCCAAGGGTGAGTGGGTTGAGGCAGACCCTGCACCCTTGGGGAAGCCTGGGCCTAGGACTGTCCCCACGGTGAAGCTTTGGGCCATCAGGCAGGGATCAAATGGGGAAACTGAGGCCCACAAGTATGGGGTTCCCCAGAGGACGGTCCAGTCCCAGGGTACCTGCTGGAGTGTTCGGAATCAGGGTCATTTCAGGCGAGGTGGGTGGGGAGGCAGAGAGGCCAGGCGCTTGCACAGCCACACAGCAGATGCAGGTGGGCAGGGTTGGGGGAGCCCCCCTGCGAAGGCAGGGCCTTTGGTGCCAACCGCAGAGCTGGGGTTCATGCGAGGGGGCTGGGAGCTGGGCAGGCATGGTCAGACCCAGGTTCAGGGGCTGGGCCAGAGGGACTCAGCCTGCCCAGCTGAGTCCTTCCTGTCCCCGGGTCTGTGGGGTCCTGCGGTGCTGGCCCTCGGAACCAGCTCAAGGGAGATAGGTCTGCTCTGGTGGGGCCCGGCCAGCCCTGTAAGTGGGAAGAGCCGGCAGGTCCCCAAGTGGGGCAGAGCTGGGAGGGCCCTGCGCGGGAGTCTGAGGACAAGCGTTACATACAGGCAGAGCAGCGGGCCTGTGCAGACACCCTGAGGGGTGCGCGTGGAGTGTTTGGGGCTGGAGCGCCGCGAGCACTGCGCGTGAAGACTGGGGAATGGGTGTGGGAATGGGGGCAGGACAGGAGAGGGAGGCAATGTCAGTAGCCAGGCAGAAACCCCCATGTGGGGACAGGCAGGCCTGGAAGGCTGCCTGGGAGCCTCCTCTCTGGAGACTGCGGGGCACCAGGCCAGGCCCCAGTTGCTGGGGAGCCTGGAGTGGTCACCGGGGAGAGCGGGTCCTGTTGCTAGGGCAGCTGCCCTGGTCACAGTCTCGGTTTATGCTTGATGGGCCCTGTCTCCAGGGAGGCGGGGCCCTGGTTGCACAGCTTCAGTTACCGCCAATCCGGGTCCTGTTGCCTGGGAGAGCGGGGCCCCGTTGCTAGGGGCGTGGCCCTGGTTTCACAGTATGTTCCCTGCAAGGGCGGGCCCTGTTGCCAGGGGCGGCCCTGTTTGCACAGTGGGTTCCCTGCGAAGGCGTGTCCTGTAGCCCGGGAGGGTGGGCCCCGTTGCCAGGGGCGTGGCTATGGTCGCCACCTCCCTCCCCACGCCCACGCCCTGGGGCTGCTCCTGCTGTCTACCTAGCAGGTCCCATTGTCTAAGCCTCAGTTTGCTCCTCTGTGAAAGGGGACCGCTTTCCTTCTTGTCGCTACACTGATAGTAAACAGTATTCCACGGCTGTTCCACATCTATCCCTGGCTCCAGCTCACCCTGGCCTTGGGAGGGAGGGGGTGATGGGTGACCGTGGGTGGCGGCTGTCCCCCTCCCTAGGCTTTGAGCTGCTGTACCAGCCCGAGGTAGTACGTCTCTACCTCTCCCTCCTCACCGAGAGCCGGAACTTCAACACTCTCGAGGCGGCCGCCGGCGCCCTGCAGAACCTCAGCGCCGGCAACTGGATGGTGAGGGCCGGGGCTGGCGGGAGCTGAGGGGCCCTAGTGCCTCCCCAAGGTCAGGGAGGTTCAGGGCATGTGGGCTGGGGGTTGGTGCCCTGGACGGTGGCGGGGAAGCTGCTCGGTGGAGGTGGCATTGGGGCTCTGTCGGCCAGGGGAGCAGGAACGGTCTGGGTCTGGAGGAGGGAGCGTGCCAGGCCCGTGCCGCTGAGCCCACCTCCCCGCCCCCACCGTACAGTGGGCCACCTACATCCGGGCCACCGTGCGCAAGGAGCGTGGGCTCCCCGTGCTTGTGGAACTGCTGCAGTCTGAGACCGACAAGGTGGTGCGCGCCGTTGCCATCGCCCTGCGCAACCTCTCATTGGACCGGCGCAACAAGGACCTCATTGGTGAGGAGCTGGCCGGCAGGCCTGGGCGCAGAACTGGGCGGACAGCTCTGGGGTCCTGCCGTCGGTGGGCCGAGGGAGGGGTGGTTTGGGGGTCCTGGTCCCACCCCCTTAGCTCTGTCCCCTGGTCGCAGGGGTCTTGCGGGTCCTGGGGCTCTCCTGGCGGCGTCCCTTGCCTGATTCCTGCTCCATCCTGGAGGCTGGGCAGAGGTGTGCCCTAACCCTGCCCCACCCCCAGGGAGCTACGCCATGGCAGAGCTGGTGCGCAACGTTCGTAATGCACAGGCGCCGGCGCGACCTGGGGCCCGCCTGGAGGAGGACACAGTGGTGGCTGTGCTTAACACCATCCACGAGATCGTGTCCGACAGCCTGGACAACGCGCGCTCACTGCTGCAGGCCCGCGGTGTCCCTGCGCTCGTGGCCCTCGTCGCCTCCAGGTAGGGGCAGGGCAGGGTTGGGGGCGGCTGGGGAGGGTCCACACTGACCTGCCCAGCTGACCTGCCCTCCCTGCCGCAGCCAGTCTGTGCGGGAGGCGAAGGCCGCGTCGCACGTGCTGCAGACGGTGTGGAGCTACAAGGAGCTGCGTGGCGCTCTACAGAGGGACGGCTGGACTAAAGCCCGCTTCCAGGTGCGGCCTGCCCGGGCCCCACCTCACTCCGCCGGGTCAGGTCCCCGAGCGAGAGCGCCCAACCTCACTGCCATCTGTGTTTATGTCTCCTCAGTCGGCAGCTGCTGCTGCTAAGGGACCCAAGGGGGCTCCGAGCCCTGGGGGCTTTGATGACAGCACGCTGCCACTGGTGGACAAGAGCCTTGGTGAGTGCTGGCTGGTGGAGGGTTGGGGGCAGAGTAGACAGGTCTTCTGCCACCAGATGGCCCCATAGTTGGTCTCTTGGGAACTCCCCGTGGCATCTGCATTTGTATCACGCTGGCTGCAGTGGGGTTGTCTGCTGGTAGAGGCTGGGCAAAAGGAAGCAAAGGTCTTAGTATCAGGGCATTCGGGGTCGCCGAGGCCAGCCCTGCTGAGGTCTGTCTGCCCTGGCCCCCCCGGCCGCTGTGGACAACCAGCCACCTCCCCATGCTTTGCAGACAGCGAGAAAACAGGCAGCCGAGACGGGATCCCCATGGATGCACTTGGCCCAGGTGAGTGCAGGCACGCTGGGGAGGGGCCGAGGTCAGACATGGGTCTGCCGGCTCTGTGGGGTGACTGTGGATGGCGCTGGTTGGAGAGCAGAGCTCTGGGGTGCTCGGGAAGTGAGGGGCAGGGCCGCTAGGGAGCGTCAGTGCCCAGCCAGGGCCTCCAACTGGCCAGCTGACGGGGAGCTGGAGGTTGAGCTGCCATGAGGGACAGGCAAGGGCTACACTCCTGTGAGGCAGGGGCTGGTGAGAGCTGGGGCTGGCACAGGCCTCCAGGACAGGGAGGGCAGGAGCCATCTCCCAAAGCCCCCTGTCCCTGGGGCCCCTTGTCCAGGCTGAGAGAGAGACCTGCCCTTAGAGGCCCACTGCTTAGAGTCCCCTCCTGCCCCCGCCCCACCTCACAGATGGATACTCCACGGTGGACCGGCGGGAGCGGAGGGCTCGGGGCGGTGGCTCTGCAGGGGAGGCCTCTGAGAAGGAGCCTTTGAAAGTAAGTGGCTGTGGGCAGGTGCCCAGGGAGGTTCCACGCTTGGGGGTGGCCTGGAGAGTAGCCCACGCCTTGCTGAGTCTGGTCTGGGCACCGGGGGCTGCTGGGCCATGGAGCCTAGCCCGGGAAGCCCTCCCACAGCAGGCAGTCTGTGGGTGCCAATGGGTTCATAGCTCGCACCTGCCAGGAGGGAGGGGCCTGGGACAGAGCTTGCCCAGCCACACCCTGCGCAGCCCCGCAGAGCCTGTGAGCAAGAGCGTCTGCACCCTCCTCTGCATGCGCATGCCTGGGCGAGGGCAGCACCCGCCACCTGCTCCATGCCAGTCCCCAGGCTTCATGCACAGGCCTGTGAGTGTCCACGTGCCATCTTGGCTGGTATGAGCCACGCCAGCTTGGCTCCCCAGCCCTCAGCACCCCGTGCTGCCTTGGCAGGCCCACCGTCACAGCACTCCGGCCTCGGCCCGGCCCCCTGCCCAGGCCCGCCCCGTTGTGAGCTGCGACTAACCTGCTCTGTTGTGCTTCTAACGCCCTCCCGTCCACCTGTCCGCTGTGCACTGCAGCTCGACCCTGGCAGGAAGGCCCCTCCCCCCGGGCCCAGCAGGCCCGCGGTCAGGCTGGTGGACGCCGTGGGGGACGCTAAGCCTCAGCCCGTTGACTCCTGGGTCTAGCTTGCATGCCTGGTACGTTCTCTCTCTGGTTGTCCATCCACCCGTTTCCCGTCCTCCGGGCCGGGGCTTCCCACTCGTCTCTGCTGTCTGCATGCTCCGCTGTTCCTGCACACCTGCCGCGGGACCCCAGCCTCCAGGCCACAGACCCAGACGCAGGCCTAGGGAAGGCCTGTCCGAGGTCAGAGAGGGAGGGTGCTCCTGGGCCCGCAGCATCCTCCCCAGTGCTGTGGGATGAAGGCCTCAAGGAGACGGGGCCAGAGCAGGCAGGTCGTCCACCCTCAGATGCCCCGAGCACAGGGCCCTGTGAGGACCAGCAAGTCGGGATCAGCTGTGGGGTCGAGACCCTCAGGGTCAGCCTGCAACACGCGCAGCAGCTGCCTCATCCACATCTCTGCCCGCAGAGCCCAGGGAGGCAGCCGCCCTGCGGGGAGATCGCGTGTTGTCCCGCCCTCCTCGGTTGTCCCCACCGCCCGCCTGCCCCCGTCTGCACTGTCCCCTCTCCCTCCACAGGGCCCAGGTCCAGCCGCTTGTTCCTAGGGATTGGATCACCCGCCAAGGGCCGTCCTGAGCAGACCCTGCGGTGGAGCTCACAGCCCCCTGGCGGCAGGGGTTAGTGGCGCCTCTGGTCTAAGCCAGGGCCCGAATTTGTGGACACCCTCCCTCCCTCCCTCTGCTCTCCCCACCTAACCCCCTAGGCCTGAGTTAGCTGTTTACTGACATGGTGCTGTGCACACTCCACAGCCGGCTGGGCTGCCAGGGTGGGGCCCAGGGAGGCGCAGGGGAGGGCGCCTGGCTGTGCTTTGGGGCTGGTGGGATAGGAGAGCCTGCCCCTGCATAAGCAGTGCCTGAGAGGAGCGGGCTGGACCTGGCAGTGGAGACCCCAGGGGCGGGCAGCCAAGCAGGGAGAGGGGCAGGGGAAAGAAGCTGGACTTGGAGGGCGTGGGTGCTGCCCTGGGCCACCGTGCACGGCAGGCAGACCACAGAGGGAGGCCTGGCCCCAGGAAAGGAGGCTCTGAAGACAGCAAGATGGGAGCCGGTCTACGCGTGCCCCCTACCCGCCCCTGGAGTCCTGCAGACACCTGGGACCCCGTGCAGTGGTTCCCTTCCCTGCGCTGACTCTGCTGGGGCCGAGGCTGCTGCATCTGCCCGGAACCCTGAGTAGCAGTGGCGGGGGAGCTGCTGTTCAGTGCTTGCTGTTTGTGACTGAAAAACAGAAGAAAATCACTGACAAAAAGCATTAAAGACAAAACCAAAATAAGACTGTATTGGTAAACATCTAAATTTTTGTAAGAAAATTTAAAAATTAAAAAAGCGACGAAGGAACTTTTTGTTCTCCGTGGCTGGCATCTTTGTGGCCAGTGGCCAGCGATGAGGGCTGGGTTTGGGTGGCGATGGCCCCAGCATGGGCTCTGTTCCCGGCCCCTGGGCTCACTGCTGATTTCTCTATACAGCCAGAGAAGGGGGCTGGCCTGGCTTCTGGGGGCTTGACATGGGCTCTAAGCCTGGGAGTGGGGTCCTGGCCAGGGCTGGTCTGGGCACAGGTGGACTCCACCAGGACAGGCTCAGTCCTTGTCCCTGGTCTGGGACCTGTGGCCACAGAGAGCCTTGGGGGTGGTGGGCAGTCTGCCCACTTGGGGAGCAGGGGCGGCCCTGGGTTCAGGTGGACACAAACCAACGCCATTTCACTGCTTCGCCAGCTGGGCGGCTGCAGGAATGCCATGGTCGGTCTGAGCCTCCTCTCCCATGAGCAAGGCCAGGTGGGCTTGGGGAAGGTGCTTCTGCTCAGTGCCACATGGGGACCCAGAGAGGGGCTGGCACCACTGCATGGCTGTGTCCACCCATCCCCATCGCCTGTCTGGTCAAAGACGCTGTGAAGGCTGATACCCCGTCCCAGTTTCCTGGGCAGGCAGATGTCCCGTGGGTGGGGCTAACAGGTGCCCCTGGCCTGGTCACAGGAGGAGCAGTGCTGAGCAGAGCTGCGTCCCCAGCTATGCCTGGGAGCCCCTGGGCCAAGCATGACACCAGGACTCAGCCAGCCATGGGCCTGGCCTGTAGATCAGTGTCCCATGAAGGGGCCTTCGCAGGGTCGGGCTCAGTGTCTCACGCCTGTAGTCCTAGTCCTCTGGGAGGCTGAGGCGGGAGGATGGCTTGAGGTCAGGAATTTGAGACCAGTCTGAGCAATAGCAAGACCCTGTCACTACTAAAAATAGAAAAAATTAGCCAGGCGTGGTGGCACGCACCTGTAGTCCCAGCTACTCAGGAAGCTGAGGCAGGAGGATCACTTGAGCCCAGGAGCTGGAGGCTGCAGTGAGCCATGATGATGCCATAGCACTCTAGCCCGGGCGATAGAGTGAGACCCTGTCTCAATAAAAAGAAAGGCGGGGGGGGGGGCGGGGGAGCCTTTGGAGCATTTGGTGCCAAAGCTGGGGGCAGCGGAGGAACCAGGGAGCAGCATGGCACTTAGAAGAAGGGTACCGAGTCGATTTCTTGTATCTAAACATTTAGATCTTTAATTTTTATTTTATATTTTAAAGCATGATATTGCAGGTTAAGACGGTTACATCTAGCAGATTTTAGTAAAGAAGTCATGATTGATTCTTAAAAAAGCGCAGCCTGGAGCTATGGGCGGGCCCAGGCCCGGGGCCTGAGCATGCTTTGCGTTTGGGGCAGACCCCAGAACTGCAGAAGTGCGTTCGCAGGCGCACAGCACCACGCCTGGGAAGCAGGCTTGTCGGGGGAGCCCGGAGCAGTGGGCAGTCAGGGCTGCACGGGGCTGCCGGGGCCCACGTAGATGGCCTTCTCCAGGCCGTCCACTGTCCTTACGTACTCCAGGTACGAGGAGTAGTGTGTGCACTCGAAGCGTCTGCTCCCGCGAACGTGTGCCAGGAAGTCTGGCGTGCCTGGGCAGATCACATTGTCAGCCAGCAGCACCGTCCCTTTCCGTAACAGGCCACATTCCTGCAGGGGACAGACAGACGGGGTGAGGGTGGGCGTGCCCACCCCAAAGTGGGACGGGTGCTCCTCACCAGGCTGCAGCCCCATGCTCAGCCTGTGCTTGGCCCCTGGGGTCTGGGTCTCCTGAGACCCTCCATTTTCTCCGCAGCACGACCCCTGCAGGAAAGGGCTCCCTGAGAACAGGGACCTCTCACACCCCCTTCGCCCCTGTGTCTGTCCCAGCCCCTAGAACAGCACGTGGCACACAGCAGGTGCTGGATGGGTGAGTGGAGGAGACGGCAGGGCCAGCGGCCGCCCAGAGCCAGGCAGGGCTGACCTCCCACCAACGAGCCTCCCCTTGGGGGCCAGGGTTGGCCCTGGGTGCCCCTCCAGCCCCGGAGTTTACAGAGTCCCATCTCCGCCAGTGCCGGGCTCTGGGAGGACCCAGCCTGTAACAGGACATGCAGCCACAGGCAGGGCCCCCAGGGTCCACTGTCGGGAGAGATCTGGTAGGACGTGTGTCTGTCTAGCTGGGAGGAAGAGCTGCTCACGTCACACGGAATAAAGAAACCTTGAGAGGAAGCGTGTGCCTTTGAGGGAGGGGCAGACCATGGCAGGGAAGCCTAGTCACCCTGTCTTGGAGATTTGACCTTGGAAGCATGGAGGTTTTTTATATAATCATAAAACAAAAGAAAAAGCAAAAGGAAATGATTCAAGGCGGGAGGGGTCTCCAGGTGACTTGGAGGTGGGCAGGCTGGAGGAAGCTGAGGGGCCCTTAGGCCAGTTGTGACAACGCAGCTGCATGGCCAGTGAGAAGAGGACAGCCCCAAGGTCCAGAATTTGAACAGGAAGTACCACTAGGAATCATGTGTTTCCTCTTAGAAAATAAAAAGCAAAAAAGAATGTCCTAGCAATGTCCGCTGGAAAGACCTAGAACAGAATGGTCCAGGAGGAGGGCACTGGCTGGCCTGAGAAGGGGGCTCCCTCCCGGTCTGGGCCAGGGCCTGGGCTCCCAGACGCTCAGGGAATCCCGGACGAGACCCCTGCCACCCGCCCTGGCGACACAGGTCCTTGGGTCCGTCCTCTGGGCTCTGGACTCCCTCCCTGTCCGCTCCCAGGGCTCAGTGCCTCCCAGTTGGTCCCACGCCCTCCGAGACTCCCTCCCCACGGCCCTCCCTATCCACAAGCTCACAGGATCTTTCTGGAAGACAGGTTTAACTTTGCCCTCAGCTGCTCAAAGCTCTTCGGTGCCCAGCCTCCCTGTTCCCAGGAGGTCCTGTGGCCTTTGACACCACCAGGCCCCTGTGGGTGCTGGTCCTGCCCATCCTGGCCAGGCTGCCGGACCCGTGCTCATGGTCACGCCACACACAGGAATGTCCAGCTCCTGGTAGGGCTTTGTGAGGACAAGCAGCAGGCTGCCAGTGCAGGGACAGTCCATGCTGGCCCGGTGTGGGGGAGGCCGTGGGGGCAGTTTCCCAAGCCTTGGGAGGGCCAAGGAGCTGCCTAGGGTCCCCTTCTTGACCACCAGGCAGAGACAAGCCAGCCTGCTAGAGAGGCTGCACAGTGCCCCAAGCCCCAGCCCCAGGAAGCAAGGACACCCCACTCGGTGCTTGGCCTCACTCAGGGGCACCAGGGCTTCTCGGGGGGCGGGGGCTGCACGACAAGGAGACGCGGCTCTCCCCGTGCCGTTCCACACAGGCGCTCTGGTCCACGGCACCTGCCCCCTCCCCACTGCCCACCGCCCAGCAGCACCTTGCCTGGGCACAGGCAGGCTGGTCCCCCCCTTCCCAACAGGCCACCTGGCCCAGCCCCACCACCCTTCCCCACCTGCCACAGGCCCTCCTTGACCCTCTGTGCTCCCTAACCTCAGGTGACACCACCTCCAGGGTGAGGTCTGTGCCCCAGGTGGCCCCCCAAGGGCCACCCTGGGCAGAGCTCAGCAGGGGCGCCTGGCTCCCGTGAGGGGCTGAGGCTGACCATCGGGGCCCCATGGCAGCAGCCAGCACAAGGCCTGGCCTCACCTCCAGGAGCAGCGTGTCTGGCAGGTACCGGTCCTTCCAGTGGTCAAGGAAGACCATGTCCAGCGTGTCCACATCATACTTCTTCTTCAGCTGGGGGATGATGTCCTGTGATGCCCCGACCACAATGGTCACCTGGAAGAGTGTTCTGTCAGCACCTGGGCCCAGGGGACCTGCCTGGACACCCACTCAAGCATGCGCCTGACAGTCTGGGCTTCCGGGGGGACAGGCCCTCTCTGCCCTGTCCCTCCTGGGGTAGCCTCAGGAGTCCCTGCACCGTAGAATGGGGCTGAGACCACCTTTGCCCAGCTGCTGGGGTTCCTTCCTCGGCCCCAGGCCTGGGCAGCACTGAGGGGTACAGAAGGCACCCAGGAAATGTGGCCTTGAACCGAGCCTGGGTGTGAGCCAGGCCCTCCCCCCTGCCCACCAGGCCTCTTTGAGCCTCACTGTCCACCTCTGCCACCCTGGGTCAGGCGCTCCGCACCTTGTCCTGCAGGCCTGCGAACTCCACTATCTGATGGGTGATGGCGGCGTAGTCGGGGTTAAGCTCGATGGTGATCAGCCTGGCGCCAGGTGACAGGCAGCGGGCCATCAGCACAGCCGAGTAGCCGCAGTAGGCCCCCAGCTCCAGCAGCACGGAGGGCTGGTACTCTCGCACCACCGCGTCCACGATCTGGCCTGTGGGGGGCGGGGTGGGGGATGTGAACCAGGGGTAGAGGGAGGGGAACCAGGCCCCCAGTGCTGGGCCCCCACCTCTCCCAGCTGAGCAACAGCCTCTCCCAAATCCTGGCCTCTAGCCCTCCCCTCCCCTCTCCCTACCTGCTTCTAGGGGGCCTTTTACTTCCACTGCCCAGTGGCCAACCCCAAGCACCTGGCCCCTAACGCACACACCCTCAGCTCCCAGGGTCCCTCAGGCCTCTGAGCCTTTGCACATGCTGGTCCCTCTCTCTTTCCCACCCTCCCTGGGTGATCCCAGCGTGTCCCAACTCAGAGCTGCCCTCTCTGGAAGCCCCTGCCCCATCTGTGCCCATGCCCCAGGCTGGTGTCCCAGGCCAGAAGAACCTGTCTAACAGGTCCAGGTAGGTCCATGGTGGGCCAAGGCAGAGTTCAAGGGGAGCCCCACCACTTTCACAACCTGTGAGTGTGGGGGCCAGTCTTTCCTGGGCAGCAGGCAGCAGCCTGACTCCCGCCAAATCACAGGACAGTGGCCTTCCTAGCTGGTGCTCTCCTGACAAACCACATTTATCCATGTCCCTTCCACTCCACTCGGACAGCGGTCTGGGTGCAGAGTCCGGGACTGTAGCTCAGGCCCCCGGGCTCCAGAGCAGCTGCGGCCTGGGCATGTCCCAGGTTCCCACCCACCCGGAAGTGGAGTAGTAACAGCCTCCCCGTGAGGCTGTGCTGCGTGGTGTGGGGTCCCCATCCCAGGGCCCACGCCTGCTGGCCAGGACCCCCACCTTTCTTGTCACCCACGTTCATGGCCCACTCTTTCTGTGAGCAGTAGGCATCGATGGCCTCCAACACGCTCTTTGGGTTTCCGGACTCTGCGTGCTGCAACACATGGCGCAGGATGCGCTGCTCCTTGGTGTCACCCATGAGCAGGTTGCAGAAAGGCTCCAGGACCAACTCGTACCAGAAGATGACCCACAAGCCCCAGTGTCTCCGCAGCAGCAGCACCAGCAATGCCAGCAGCGCCAGGCCCAGCGAGGTAGCTACCAGCAGCAGGGGCGGGGCCTCCAGCATCTGCGGGCCAGGAAAGAGCAGGAGGGGTGGGGCTTCAGCGCTCTGCGCCCTTCCTGCCTTTTGGGCCACTCAGTTTGGGAGTGCTGCCACTGCCCCCTCGTGTTGACAGAGGGCCAAGGTGCAGAGAAGCCAGCCATGTTCCTCAATTGCCTAACTCGTGTCAGCGCCAGGAAGCCAGACTCGCCGACCCCTCTGGCACTCAGGTGGACGGAGCGGGGCTGTGCCTCTGGCGGTCCTGTGTGGAGGCCAACCTAGCCCTAGGCGCTTTCCCAGTAGCGGGTGGGGGATCTGCTTCAGCCCAGGGACCCTCTTAAACACACATGATACAGAGGTGACTGTGGACCAGGGCTGTCCCCTCCCAGCCGGCTTAGAGGACAACACACAGGTGAGGAAAGGCCCCATGGCCTGGAGTTGGGGGGTGGGGGCCGGCCCCAAGAGAGGATACACGGTGCGCAGGAAGCCCCCTCCCCCCACAGCCCCCCGGCCCCATGCGGGGAGCCCACACTGGACGCTCACGCTCTGGACAGCCCAAGAGATGTGTGTGGCCCTTTCATTGAATTCCCAGGTGAGGACACAGGCGGTTTCCAGGCCAGGCACCCCAGGACAGACCCACTTACTGAGCCCCTCGGGGACAGCCGCAGGCTGAGAAAGACCAGCCCCGCCACCCACCATAGTGTGACAAGACATGCAGAGCTGTTCCTCATGGCACAATGAAATCATGGCAAGCGGCCCCACTTGAAACCCCACTTGAAATTCTCCTGGCAAGCAACCCTCTGGGAGGCAGCCTGGGGCCCAGGGACCTGGCCAGCATGGAGCCGAGCTCACAACATTCAGAGCAGAAACCCGGGATTTCGAGTCAGAGACCCTAAAATGGAAAAGGACGCAAAACAGAGGAACTAGGGAACCTCCTGCTGGGGCGCTGTGGGCATTCACGGGTCTTTCTGGAACCCTGGTGGCACGCAGACCCTGCTCCCGGCTGGACGCTCCCCTTCAGAAAGGCGCGTCTGGCCGAGGAGGCAGGCCCGGGCCACAGTGGGGCAGCTCCTGGAAGACGCCCCGGGGGTCCGGGGGCAGATGGAAGAGCAACAGGAAAGCTGAGGCCCCGGAGGGCCGTGTGGACACCCAGACTCCTGGGGGCCCTCAGGCCCCGCGGCCCATTTACACAGGCAGAGTGGATACGTGGCCGGCAGGTCTGTGCCCGCACGCTGGGCCTGCACCTGCCCCTGCTCTGCCCGCTGGCTTCCCTCAGCAGCTGCCCTGCACGGCTGCTCTGGACCCGGTTCTGGCCTCCAGGCTGCAGGAAGGGTCTGGGCCCTCCTTCTCGAGCTCGGCAGCAAAGTATAATGTATACATATACATTATATACACAAATTATGTCCGGTAATATGTACTAATATATTGCCAGATATAATTTGTTTGGACTTCAATTTTACCTTTCAATAATCAACAGAAACTGCTGGAGGTGGCCAAGGGCCAGGTATCTGTGCCCTTCCCCGGAAGCCAGCCTTGCCCGGCCTTCCCTGGAGGGGCGAGGGGGTGCTTCACTTTTCTGGCCTCAGAAGGGACAGCAGAAGGCCTCAGAGAGTGTCCCCCAACCAGGGACTCTGGGGACAGTCTCCCTGGTCCTTGTCCATGCTGCACCTTGGGAAATGAAGGAGAAAGGAACCATTTTGCCCAAGCTGTACTGCCCTGGAGAGCCATTCATGAACTTGGAAATGACACGTAGGACCAACGGCTAGTTTGCAAAGAAGACGTACACATCAATAAGGAAAAAACAGTCCAAGAGAAACATGGGCCAAGGTGCTTACGGGAAAAGGCCAAAGGGCCAGAAGCCCGGAGCAGGAGAGGGAGCCGGGAGCAGCCGCGGCGCCAGCGTGAGGCACCCCTGCCCACACCCAGCGGGCGGGAATCCCGCCATCTCCCCACACCCCACAGACACTGAGCTCTGGGCCGCGCCGGGGAAGGGTCCCAGCCTGCAGAGTGGCAAGTGGGCCGCCACGTCCCCCCAGGGCAGGGCACACCATGACCCGTGAGGGCAAAATCCAGGGAGACGGTGCGGTCGGCAGAACAGGGTGTCCTTCTGGGAGAAAGACGGCAGGAGACGACGGAGCCCACGCGGCCTGGCGTGGCCAGAGGCTCCACTTTGCTCCTTTCTTCACGGTCGGCATTCCGTGGCGACACGCGTGCATTGCCTCGTCAGTTAGCATTTACCCGTTACCTGTGTGCTCGTGCCCGTCACTACCAGAGTGGTATTTCGGTGGCGAGAGAGTGGCCATGTGTTTATTCTCCGTATTTCAAAAACACTCCAGTAAATGTTAGAAATAAATACCCAAGATAAAAAAGGATATTCTGCCTAAATACAAATTGCTCGGTAGACCTAGAGTTCTGAACCAGAGTTGAAGCCCTGTAGCACTTGAATTGTGTAAGAACTTGGCTTTTAAATCTCTCATCTCTCGGTCGGTCTGTTCATAAATCCGCAGCAGGGCCGGCGTGAGGGAGCAGAGGGCAGGGCGGCTGAAGCCCTTTTCCTGTCAATAAATCAATAAGGGGAGGATGGCCACTCCTGCAGGCTGGCTCACCAGCCACGTGCCCCCACCAGCTCCCGCTGCACCCTCTCCCAGGGCCCCCCTGGGCTGGGGGCTCAGGAGGTGCTCAAGGTCAAAGGGCTGACCTGACACGCCCCACCCCCATGCAGTGCCTGAGGGAAGGGGCTCCACTGTCACCTCAACCTCCCCAGTGTCCTCCTGCGACCCCCACAGGAGTGTCCTGGGATTCTCCTGTGAGTGAGAGGGACCTCAGCCTGAAGTAGAGGGGCTGGCCGCCCCAGGCCCCCAGCTGCATGCCGGCCACTGCCCACTGCCTCCTGAAGGCCTCTTCCAGGCCAATACACCCCCGCCAGCCTCCCACCTGTGGGGCCTCCCCAACAGTAGGGTCCCGATGCTTCAGAACACCCCCCTCCGCTCTGCCCAGCAGGGGAGGCCACAGGTAAGGGGGGGACTCTTTGGGTAGGGGAGGCCAGACCACACCCAGCCAGCGGTCATCACCCTGAGTTTCATAGAACAAAAGCAGGAGCAGTGACTGGAGGGCTCCCCCTAGAGAAAGCTGCAGAGGACGCTGTTCAGAGCAGCTCCTCTTGCTTGGGGTCCTGGGCCCCCAGGCTGGGCACGCCAGCTCACTATCGCAGGATCCCGTGCTCCCACTGCCCTGTTCTGGCTCTGTGACCTGGGTGGGTAGAGGGCCCCCCATACCTTACACAGATGCAAAAAGAACCAGCTCCACAGAGGACCCACCGGGACCCTCTCTGCTTCTGTGTTTGAAACGTCGTGGAAAGTTTTTAAATGGCTTGCCAAGCACACCTTTCAAATGTGGTTTCTGGGCCAGTGAAGAGGGGAAGCCCGGGTGCGAACCCTGCCTCTCCCTCCCCATGGTGCCAATACTGGGAAAGCTGCTCAGGAGGCTGGGCCGTTACAGGGGCCTCTCAGATGCGCCTCCAGTTCACTGGGAGATGCAAGTAGATGTCAGCACCACCCAGAGTAATCCACATATTTCATGCAATCCTTACCAAAAATCTCAGGGCATGGGCACGGGAGCTCATGCCTGTAATTCCAGCACTCTGGGAGGCCGAGGCAAGAGGATTGCTTGAGCTCAGGAGTTCAGAGACCAGCCTGAGCAAGAGCAAGACCCTGTCTCTACTATAAATAGAAAAAATTAGCCGGGCATGGTGACGTGTGCACACTCTAGCCCACGCAACAGAGCGAAACTCTGTCTCAAAAAAAAAAAAAAAAATCTCAAGGGCATTTTTTGCAGAAAAATGAAAACTCCATCTTAAAAGTCATGTGCATCTGTAGTCTCAGCTACTCAGGACGCTGAGGCAGGAGGATCACTTTAGGCCGGGAGTGCAAGGCCAGGCTGGGCAACATAGTGAGACACTATCTCAAAAAAATAAAATAAATAAATACAAGTCACATGGAATCTCAAGGGACATGGAGTAGCCAAAACAATCTTGAAACAGAAGAACAAAGTTTGAGGACTCACATTTGTGATTTTGAAAGTCACAACATCACACCTAATTGGTACAGTGGGCACCATCTGGGGGATGGATATGCTTGAAGCTCTGACTTGGGTGGGGCAAAGGCAATATATGTAACCTAAACATTTATACCCCTATAATATGCTGAAACAAAAAATAAATACAAATTGTAATGTACAAACAACAACAAAATAAATATCTCATTAAAAAAAAAAGTCACAACAAAGCTATAGTACGTAAAATAGGGAGGTGCTGGCATTGATGGACGTCTAGACCAATGGAGCCCAACTGAGAGCCCAGAAGTGAACCCTCCTGTCTGTGGTCAAACGGTTTCGACATGCAAAGAAGGAAATGGGACCCACAGCATATATTACAAAATTAACTCAAAATGGATCAAAGACCTGACTTTAAGAACTGAAACTACAAAACCCAGAAGAAAACATAGGAGTAAATCTCTGTGACTGTGCATTCCGCAATGAATTCTTACATGTGACACCAAAAGCACGGGCAACAAAAGAAAAATAAAGTGCACTTCGTTAGAACTAAAAAGTTTTGTGCATCAAAGGGCACTATTAGCAGAGCAGACCTCAAAACACAGAAAGGGAGAAAATATCTGCAAATCATTTATCTGGCGGGAGTTTAATGCCCAAAATATATAAACAACTCCTACAACTGACCCACAAAAAGACAACCCAATTTAAAAATGGGACTTGAAGAGACATTTCTCCAAGAAAGATACACAAATGGCTAAAAAGCATGTGAAGAGACGCTCAGCGTCATCGGTCATTAGGGAAATGTGAATGAAAACCACAGGATGCGTCCCACCCAGCAGAACGGCACTGTTTTTGGCTCATGCAGGCTGGTCTCAAATTTTGGGTGTCAAGAGAGCCTCCTGCCTCAGCCTCCCGGGTGGCTGGGTTTACAGGCGCGCTGCTGCGCCCGGCTACCTTTTTTTTTTTTTAAGGAAAATAAGTGTTGGTGAGGATGCGATGAAATGGGAACCTTCTTGCAGCGCTGGTGTGAATGCTACAGAAAACAGTTCAGTGGTTCCTCAAAAAGCTCAACACAGAATTGCCATATAGCCCAGCAATCCACCCCTGTGTGCATGCCAGGACCCGGAAGCAGACGCAGACGCCGGCGTGCCAGAGACGGCCCAGGTATCAGTCGACATCTGAGTGGATCAGCGCAATGTAGCAGACCCACGCGATGGAATGTCATCGGTCATTAAAATGAACGAAGCACTGACTCACGCGGCCACGCGGACGGACCTTGAAGACTTTATGCTGAGTAAAACAAGCCAGATACAAAGAACGAATACTGTGTGATTCCACTCACATGAAATGCCTAGAACAGGCAAATCCCTACAGAAAGAAAGTAGAGTGGAGGTTACTGGGGCTGGGGGAGCGGGAATTATTGCTTAAGGGGTACAAAGTTTCTGTTTGGAATGAAAAATGTTCTGGAAGTAGTAGTAACAGTTACACAACATTGCGGATGTACTTAATACCCCTGAATTGTACACTTAGAGATGATTAAAATGGTAAATTATAAGTTCTGCATATTTTACCATGATTAGAAAAACAGTAGAAAACAAACTAAAAAAAAAACAAAACAGGCAAACCCTGCTCCTGGCCCTCCCTGTTCCAAAAAGGGAAAAGGGACGTGCCATCTCCCTGGGAGACCTGGGCACTAGGGACAGCCTCTCTCTGCCAACCACAACTGCTGGAGCTGCTGCCTGCTCTCTGCCCGCCCCAGCTCAGCCCGACGCATGGTCTGCTTGCTGCCCCTCAGAGGACGCCCACCTCCCTCTCCGAGGCAGGGCAGGGAGCGTCCTTGTCCCAGCAGAAATCTGTCCACCCTCTCCCTCACACCGTGGTGTGGGCACCCGCAGCTGGGGGGGGAGGGGCGCCACGTCCTTCTCTGCCCTGACGGGCACACAGACCTGGCCGAGCGCACACTGCCTTTCCCCAACAGTGACAACAGCCAGCTGCCCCCAAACCTTCTTTATTGTAAGTCTGTTCTTAAGTATGACCCCCATGAGACTGACCCCAAAACCCGTGACCTCCGACTCCCACCGTCATCCTCCCCGAGACCTGACGTGGCAATCAAGACGCCTGGCAGTGGGCGGACACCGCAGCCAGGGTGGGCCAGACCCCAGGGCCACCGATCCCTGGCCGACAATTCTGTGATCCTTTGCGGCAAATATGCTTGGCACATCCAGCCTGATGGCCAAACCTCAGCACGGCCTGCCCTGGCACCTGCACGTGGGGACCCACGCGGCCTGCCGGCGGCCTGCTCCTTCCCTGCCTGCTGGCGCCCAGCAGCCCTGGTGGCTCCAGAGAGTCGGGAATGCAGCAACTCTTCTTTAAGGACATCCCAGAGGACTGCAGTTATCCCCAGCAGACCCAGGAAGACAGTCCCACAGCTGCTGTGGGCAGAGGGCACATACTCACCACGAAGGCCTTTTCCTAGTCACGCAGACACGGAGGGACAGGACCAGCGGCCGTGCGGAGCTGCCACCCACCCCACCATGGGCTGTTGCCAGCAGGCCCGCTCCTCTGCTCCAAAGTGCCAGCGGCTGTCCTAGGAGCTGACTAGCTCACGCGAGCACTGCGTGGAGACGCCCGGGGCTGAGATGGGGCCTGGGGGGCAGCCCAAAGGGGCAGGGCAGGACCCTGGGTCCTGGGCGGGGCTCTGGGCATCCTGTCCCCTCTTCTGTAAAACAGAGTAACAGTTCCACCTCTCCTGCATGGTGGAGGGTGAGGCACGACAGTTCCATGTAGCACATGCACAAGCTCACACATGCCTGCCACATGCCTGTGCACAAAAAGCACGGGATGTCCTTGGTGCCTCGCGCCAAATGGCACTCAACTTCCTTTAAAAGATTAAACATTTTCCATAAATTACGGCAAGTAACATCAGTGGGATGAGACACTTAAAAATCCTTTAAAAATATAAACTACCTATATGACCTAGTTTCTAGGTTCATTTTTGAAAATCCATAAAAGACGACGACTATGTACACGGCTACCAGGGGCCGCAGAGAGAAAGGCCAAGGCCACCCAGAGTGCTCGGGAGACCTCAGACGGGCGGTGGGAGGAAGGGCTGGAGCCAGCCTCCCTGAGGAAGCTACGCCATCCTGCGCAGGGAGAGGGGCTGGCGCGGAAGGGCTGAGCCGGGAGGGTCAAAGGGCCTGTGTCCCCAGCCTCAGGGAGAGTGGGGGCCGGGGCTGGCACAGCCTGGCATCCTGCAGAGGGGCCGGCCCAGGCTCAGGGGGAAGCTCTCGCACAGGCCGCGCACCTGCTGCTTGCCAGGTGCTGCGGGGATGACAATGGTGACTCCGTCATCACAGCCACACCAGGGGCAGATGCGAAGGCAGCAGCCTGCGGGGCACCTGCAGATCCACAGCCCCAGGCACCCCCAGGCCAGCCCTGCCTGGGGTGCCCCCCGCAGGCTACACCGCCACCAGAGTGTCACACCCCCTGTGATCCTTCACGGGCATTCCCCCACTCACATCCGATCCTGCCTCCGCACCTCTTCTGAGAGGACCCCCTTCCGGTCTGTGGGCTCAAGCGCCAGGAGCAGGGCCACTGTCTCAGCTCCCAGCAGAGGGCAGGCCTCGGGCCAGGGTGCAGGCTAGCCAGGATCCGAGTAGACAGGACAGAAAGGACAGGGTGCCTTTAGGGTGCGGGTGGAAAGGCCCTGGTCCTGCCTCTGTGGGGATGTCCAGGTCGGCCCTCTACCCCCCAGGCCAGCCCCTCCAGACCGAGCCAAGCGCCTGCTCTGCCTGGGAACTGGGAGTCTCTGGCAGCTCTGGGCACTGTGAACAAAGCCCAGCAGCTGTGCCAGCCCCAGCCTGGGCAGGCCTCCAGCTCTTCCCCCATGAGGGCCCAATCTGACCTCCTCATCCCACTCCTCAAAGCCTGGGCAGCCATGCCTCCACCCTCCCTCCGCCAGGCTGAGTCCCGATGTTTCTCCAACCAAACTCCAGCTGGGCTCCTCCGAGCCCTCACCTTGAGCTATCAAGACTCAAACGAACACTAACATAGTTTCTATCAGCTCAAGGCCACATCCCTAGAATGTTCCTAGCCCCTTGGGCAAACTCAAGGCTACAGGGAAAACTTCCAGTCTGTTCCAGCCAGCAACTGTGGACAGGGCCCACCTCCCGGCCTCCGTGGGAGGGCAGGAGCCTGAATTCGATAAGCCCCGGTGGCCCACCCGGACGGGCTTCACACGGCCCCCAACCCCTTCCTGCTTTTGTAACTTTCCACCTCCCTGGCTCTGCTCAAGCACCCCTCACCCTCTCTGCACCTCCGCAGGAATCCAAGGGGAGCTCAGCTCTTTCTGCTGCCGTCAGTAGCCACCAAGTAGCTTCTGTCCTTACCACTTTAACTAACGTCCGGCTGTTTCTCTCTGATCCGATGCCAGGACTCAGATCTTTTTGGTAACTTGCAACCTCAGAGCTATGCTAAGTGAAGTTAATAGATATTTACTGAATATTAAAATAATTTCTAAATAAGAGAATAATGAAACATTCTAAGTTTATATACTTTTGGCTTCATATTTTTATACGATACACAGTGGCTAAGGATATTTGGGTCTGTTAATAAACATATTCTTCTCGCCACATTAAAAAAAATGGTACTATGAAAAGCATTTATCTCTAAGGATGTAAGACGGTATACTCAAAAAGTCTGCTAATTAACTGACATATCACAATTTGCAATTGCTTGTCTACGTCCTGGTTTTCTCTGTGAAATATAGGTTCCTAATAGTTAAAAATTATAATATATGAAAATAAAACTCCTAGAAACAGTAAGAGTTAAGGGAAACAACGTTGTATACAAAATATGGGAGGTAAATAGGATGTATTTTTATATGAAAAGTATAAAAAGAAAATAGAATGTGTTTTAGGTAAAAAAAGAGGAGTAATTTTGTCCTAAAATAAAAGACGAGGGAACATATAACACAAAGCTTGAATGGACACAGAAAGCTGTAAAAGGTTTGCAGAAAATTAAAAATTTTATAAATCCATTTCATCCCAGCAGCTTTAACCTTATTACATAAAACTCCAAAAAGTTTTGCAGAAAAGGAATTTTATGTAGTGAGGTCAAAGCTGCTGGGATTAAACAGATTTATAAAGTTTTTAATTATGAGTTTTAATATCACTCATGTACTGACAGGAAACTAGAGTTTGTTTTTTTTCTCTCAAAACAGCAAAGTTTTTTTGATTATTGGTCTGCTCTTATTTATTGATTCAATTTTTTAAGAGACAGGATCTCGCTACGTTGCCCAGGCTGGACTTGAACTGGGCTCAGGTGATCCTCTCACCTCAGCCTCCAGAGTAGCCAGGGTGACAGGCGTGCACAGCCAGCTCACAAATCAGGTTTGAAGAAGCCACCACACTCGGCCTGGTCTGCTTTCAATACGGGATGGTAAAAGTGTTTTCTTTGCCTTTCGAGTAATCTGCCTAGGAACCAGGATTCTGTATCTTAGCAAAATAACCCCCCGGGTCTCACAGCAAATCTGATCCTGCCCTTCATTTACTATGTTCCTGACTCCCTGAGTCTTCTCAATGTTAGAAGAGCCAAGGTTTTTTTAAGTCATGTTACTTCCTAGATTTACTTTTATGATCTTTTATTTAACTGGATAACTAAATATCGTTTCACAGTGACTTATAATCCCATTTATGGGGATCATTAAATGTTCAAAGCTTTTGACATGTTTAACAGTTTTGCCTTCCCACATTAAATCCTAAATGAAGTCTTCTTGACCTTAAACTAACTTTGAGGTTTCTTCAGGGGTCTCTGGAAGATCTCAAAGGATTTGTCCTAACCCTAACCCTAACCTTAACCCTAACCTTGTAAAAGAGAGACATTAACCCAATTAGGTGTATGTGATATGGCGACTTTCAGGAAAGGTGCCGCCAAATAAAAACTGCTCCTTAACCCTCTCTAAGTTATATTTGTTTGGAAAGTCAATCTAAGGATTTTAGAAACCGTATATGGTTCCTAGAAATTGGTCAATACCCTTGCCGTCCACGACAGCTCCTCCTCTAAGGTTATCAGTCACAATTCCAGTTATCATTTAAAATGCTAGGTCAAAAAAACAACCAAAATTCCTTGTCAGTTGTATTATCGTGTAATGATCTCTCATCAGATCTTTAATCACACAATTTTAAGTCTTTTTTTTTTTCTGAGACAGAGTCTTGCTCTGTCGCCCCAGGCTAGAGTGCCATGGCAACAGCCTAGCTCACAGCAACTTCAAACTCCTGGGCTCAAGTGATCCTCCTGCCTCAGCCTCCCGAGTAGCTGGGACTACAGGTGCATGCCACCATGCCCAGCTAATTTTTTCTATTTTTAGTAGAGACGGGGTCTCACTCTTGCTCAGGCTGGTCTCGAACTCCTGAGCTCAAGCGATCCTCCCAGCTCGGCCTTCCAGAGTGCTGGGATTACAGGCGTGAGCCACCGGGCCCGGCCTAAAAGTCCAATCTGAGATCCCTTATTAAAAGTTCTAGTGGCCGGGCTCGGTGGCCTGTAATACTAGCACTTTGGGAGGCCCAGGTGGGAGGATCCTTTGAGCTCAGGAGTTCGAGACCAGCCTGAGCAAAAGAGAGACCCCATCTCTACTAAAAATAGAAAAAATAAGCCGGGCGTTGTAGCGTGCGCCTATAGTCCCAGCTTCTCAGGATGCTGAGGCAGGAGGATCACTTGAGCCCAGGAGTTCGAGGTTGCTGTGAGCCAGGCTGATGCCACGGTACTCTAGCCCAGGCGACAGAGCAAGACTCTGTCTCAGAATGTCTCAAAAAAAAAATAAATAAATAAAAGTTCCAGTGAAGCAAACTTAAAAGGTTAATTACACTTCTTGCTGCACTCACATACATCAACAGGCCAAATTTAATGAGACCAGAATTATTTTGTAAACAAGAATAATCTTACTTTATCTCCAATCAAAAAGCGGGGTGGTTGTAGTGAGAAATGTTATCTTTCAGTGAAGAGATATAACACACCTGATGTGGGTTATCAGCGTTTAGTCTCCTTCATTGTCTTTGAGGTTTTATGATCTACTCGTAAAACTGGACTGGGTCCCGCCTCCTGCACAACCCGCCAGCCTTGCCGTGTCCCCAGTCCCTCTGCCTTCCTTCCATGTCTGGCCACAGGACTCCACATCGATGTTTCTCATTTTCCTCCCTCCCTGCTGACCTGGCATCGCAAGAACACAAACCTGACTCCCAGATCCTTACTGGGACCCAGACTGTCCTGTAGCTGCCCTCCCCCCACCCTCACCTGAAAAAGCCCAGCAGGCAGAAGCCAGATAATGTGACATAAACTTTGAAGAACTCATCATCACAACAAATCACCTATGGGCTGGAGCAGCTGCTCCTCGGGCCACCCCAAAGTCCTCCAGAGTCCCTGTGAGCTCCATGCTCTGCTCCAGAACTAACAGTGGCTGTGACACTGATGTCTACGCTGTCATCACCAACATTCAGAGCACAAGCTGGGAAATCCAGCGGATCGCCACCACTGTCATTCCACTGAACAGAGACCCAGAGAACCCAACGTCTAGAAACCTTCTCGGCCGGCTGCCCGCTAGACTGAAACACTGGGTTTATCGTCTGTGCCAACCATTAATCTTTGTTTTTCTTTTTGTTCCCACAGGAATGGCCCTTGTTAAATGCCCGATTGCATGAGTCACCCAGCAGACATCCTCCACCACCAAGTCTCAGGAGATGGTTCAGCTGGTCCTGTACCAATAAAAGACACTGAACAGAAATGGAAGGACACTGTTCCGAGGAAGGGAGTGTCTCTTCTTCCCTTGACCAAGATAAGCACTGGCAAAGATTCTCCCCCGACCGAACTCCAGCTGGGCTCCTCTGAGCCCACTTCTCAACTGGGCCTTGAACGAACTGTAGCATCGTTTCTAACAGCTCAAGGCCACAGCCCCCTGAACCTGCAGAGAAAACTCAAGGATGCCAAAAGGACCTCGCATCTGTCCCAGCGAACCCCTGAAGACACCTGTCTCCCAGGCTCACGGCAGGGCAGGAGCTGACTTCAGCAAGCGCAGGCGGCCAGCCCAGCAGAGCTTCACACAGACCCATCCTCCTTCCCGCCTTTGTAATGTTCCACCCACCGCCACTCTGCTGAGCCCCCAGTTCCTGCTCCTACGCCTCAATGCCCCCTTGACATTGCCAGTCGCCAGCCACCTCTAGACAAACTGGAACGGAGCTCAGCTCATCCCTACTGCCAGGAGTGACTAAGTTACAAAGTTTTTGCTTCATTACGGCTGTATTTATTTCTCTTTAAAGTGGCTCCTCCCTGGGCCCTGCAAGGCCCCTCCAAGGCCCTCCTGGAGGTAGTCAGTTCTCAGGATCCCTCGGGCTTGAGGGGGTGGGCGGGGAGGGTCACAGCAAACAATGAAAAGCAACAGGACACAAAAATCCCCGGCTGGAAAAACATGAAAATCTGGTCTGTTAGCAGGGCAGCCTGGGGTAATTTCCCCTTCTGACATTCCCCTGTGGCAGGAAGCAGGCAGGGTGCAGACCACACAGCCTGGGGTCCGGGGTGCTATTTTCTTGCACGGAAAAGGCCCAAGGGCATCCCAAGGCACAGGGGCGGCACCGCCCCCGAAGAGGCCCCAAGGCCTGCAAGAGGGAGCCTGCTGGGGAGACCACCCAGAGCCTCTCCTATGCCTCCCACCTGCAGTTCTGAGGGTCTGGCCCTAGCCTTGAGACCCTGCACGGTGAGTCACGCCCTATCCCAGGGACAGGCTGATCCTCCCCTGCGGACCCCCACCGGAGACTCGAGGCCGCATCTCCCACCCATGTCTGGAGCCCCCCACCCCGGCACAGATCCTCAACCCCTACTCGCTATGACGAATCTGGGGACCCTGCTCCTGTCCAAAGACCCCAACCCAAGGTTAGATGCCCTCACAGGGGTCCGAATTCGCCTCCCCGACATGGCCCGGAGACCCCGCCCCGACCAAAGTCAGATCCCTTCCCAGCACTGCGAATTCCCCCCGCACACACCAGGGCTCCCCGGCCCAGGGCCGGAGACACCCTGCCCAGGTCGAGTCACTTCACCGAGGCCCGAATTCCCCAGCCCCGCCCAGACCCCCGCAACGGGGCCGGAGACCCTCGCCCGGCCGCGCACTCACCTCCCCCGCGGCCGCGCCCTGCCCCGCCCCTCCGTCCCGGCGCAGGCAGCGCGGCGGACAGCCCGGCGCCCGCGAGGCCCGGACGAGGTGGCGATGGCGGCGGCGCTGCGCTGGCCCGGCGCGCGCTTCCGGTGGTGGCTGGCGGCGGCGCCGGTCGCGACGCGGGTCGCGGCAGGTATGGGTCCCCGCGGGGGTGTCCGCACGGCGGGTCCGGGCACCGCGCACCGGCCTCTTGGGCAGGGGTCGGGCCGCGTCCAGCCCCCGGGAGCCCTTTCCCAGATGGGGAAACTGAGGCGGTGGCCCCGAGGTCCTGCTGTGCGGGCTATGCCCGCAAGCCCAGGAACCACTCAGCCCTAACGACGATGACGGCCACCTCCTGAGGCCACCGTGCGCCCCTGGCCAGACCTCACGCCTCCTCCCCAGCCTCAGAGGCGAACGTAGCGGGTGCGCACATGCAGGGGATGAATGAAGGTGCTGCCCTGAACACCCACTGGAGGCGGGCTCTGCAGGTGCCCTGGGGGAGGAGGGAATGTGCATTTGTTCCCGGAACTTACCGAGGGACACCGACCAAATCAGGACACTAATGGCAACTTTGAGTGCGGGCAGCAGGGACTACTTCCCCCTCCTCCAGCACCTGGAGAGTTTGCACCATGTATTTGCAGGACCAGCTCCCCCAAAGCTGGCCACAGACCCCCCATCTGCCGTGGCATGGCGTGCCCATGCCTGACAACATGGTCTCTGCCACACATGGGGTCCCCCCCACACGCTGCCCCCTGGGTGCCCACGACAGAGCTCAACTCTCCCCACAGGGAGTGAGTGTGGAGGGTGTGAGCTGGGACTGGCTCAGGCTGCTTCACAGAGATGCCCGGCGGGAGGCAGGTGGTACCTGCTCGGGCACTGGCGGACTCAGGAGGAGGGCCGACTGCACGTGTAAACAGGCAGAGCTGTTACTGTCCAGACCTTGGGAAGCTCCCGGGCAAAGGGTGGCCCTGCGGGGTCCTGGGTGGCCGGCGGTCACCATCTCATGAGGTGACCTAGGGCTGTTCTTACTGTGGCTTTGCTAACCCCTGGGAGCCTGGTGAGGACACCCCTCTTTCAAAGCTTCCTTACTGTGTATGTCAGGCAGGGACGTTCATAAGGATTAAATACACCTGTGCCAGCGGTGGCCTGACCCCACCCAGTATCAGTGGAAGATTCATAGACAGGAGCTGCCCCTTCAGGCTGCTGGGTGACTGTGGCCCTGGGGCAGAGCGATTGGTTTCCAGCTGGGCAGGAGGTGCTCTGAGGATTCTGCCCCTTTGCTGGCTCAATGAGGAGCTGATAGGGCCTGGAGAAGGTGCCAACCCCTAACAATGACTCTGGAGTGCAATAATTTTTTTTAGAGACAGGGTCTTGCTATGTTGCCTGGGTTGGAGTGCAGTGGCTATTTACAGGTGTGATCACAGCGCACTGCAGCCTCGAACTCCAGGGCTCAAGCAATCCCCCTGCCTCAGCCTCCTCAGTAGCTGGCGCTACAGGTGTGCACTACTGTTCCCAGCTCCCACGGTCCAATTTTGAGCCACCTCTTCCATTTCAGGCCCGAAGTTTCTGTTTTCAGAGCAGGAAGACACCAGCGCTGTCACAGGCTTGCGGGGTGGTGGATGCAGCCCCTGAACAGGAACCAGAACAATGCTGCTGGTGTCACCTGTCCCCTAACACCTGCTGCCAGGAAATGGCTCTAGGTAGGGAGACCAGCCACACAGGAGGATCCCCAAGGTGGCCAGCTCGTCGGTGGGTGCACATTTTGTGGGGAGCTTCCACTTACCGTCACTGGAGCAGGGCACTGTTCACTCAGGCCTTGCCATGTGCGCAGGGCTCCTGCTCTTACTGGCCCTGTCCTAGGTACCTGGTTCAGAGAGGAGCAGAAAAGTACAGGACAGTGTAGGAGAAAACAGAAGCAAGGCAGAAACACTCAAGCCCTGGGGGTGGAGGGTTGGGGGGCAAAAGGGGGGAATACCATGGGGTTCCCCAGGGCATCGGAGTGCACAGGTAGTCCCCAGGTAATGCCAGTCGCCCAGCCCTTCCTCCCATGGAGCAACATCTGCCCCACCCACCTTCAGTGTCCTTTGGAGTCCCTCCTCCCCAGCAGGCTAACCAAACCCTCCTCGGTGCTTAAAGGCAGATTTCGTAACTCACAAATGGCTCCGCTGGCTGTTCCAGTGTTTATCGGACTGAGAGGGCTCCTGGGCGTGCACAGGGCAGAGGGAGCTGCCCAGATAAGCCCTCACTGCACAGAGCCAGCCGCTGGCCCTGCACTGTGCCTGATAGCGGGGCTGTAGGCAGGACAGCCAGCAGGGACCCTGCTCTGGTGACAGGAAGGACAGGCACCTGCGATGGAAGGTAGGGACATTCTTCTGGGCAAAGCCTCCAGGCCACCAGGCAGCAGGAGGGGAGAGAGGCCTGCACTCCCCAGGGCCCAGGGACAGCTTCTCCTCAACCAGCAGGCGTCCTTGGTTCCCTGGGCTCACATCAGAGTCCTCAGAGCAATTTACAACAGTCTGGGCTTTTTCAAAGTCCTTGAGTTGAATTCAGAATCTGTTGTGCCTTGGCTTGGCTTGACATGCATGCAGATGCCACTGCTGGACACAGGTACGGGTGGGTCCTGCTGTGGGCCAGGCTGGCTGCAGGCACCCACGCGCTCCTGAGCACAGCTCCTGGCGGCAACTTCTGGGCTGTCTCAGCTGCGAGCTAGGCGCCTCTAGGCCCTGGCTCTTGTGTCCATTTAGGAATGTAGGTTCGAGACCCTGGTCTGGGGGCATCTGCAGAGCTGGGGTCCCTGAGGGATGTGGGACTCTGAGCATTGAGATGGCTGCAAAGACACGACAATGCCAGGCTCTGATGCTGGTGTTGGGGAAGAAACCCCAGCCTTGGGTGGCAGAACCCACTCCATCAAGGGACCTTTGGGCCTTGCACAGGAGCAGCGACCAGCTCCAGACGCCCCGGGAGGGTGGCGCTCCTGCTCATCCTAGCAGGCTTATGTCTGCAAAGAGGCTGGAGGCATTTCTACTTGTTTTATACCCAGACCCTTGTCACCAGCCCCTATCCTGCCCTCACCCTCCATGGACTGACAATTTTCTGTTATTTCTTCCTTCACCCAGGGAATGGGCTGGTGCTTGGTGTTGGGTGTCCCTGACCTCGGGCCCAGGTCAGAGCACTTCCCTTTCCCTGCTCTCCACACTCTCTTCCTCTGCATTCCCCCCACTTCCGTTTTTTTTTGTTTTTTGTTTTTTGTTTTTTTTGGCATCTCTTGCCTGCCTTCCATGCCAGTAGGTGGCAGAGTAGAGACGGATGATGCCTTCTGCAGGGCGGAAAGGCTGTGAGTGCAGAAGGAATTCCAGGAATGAAACCAGAGCCCAGGCAGCTCCTGCTGTGCCCAGCTGCTTCCCTCGATGGATCATCCATCGATCCCTGTGCAGCCAGGCGCGCTCCAGACGCATGGCTGCGCACACCTGCCAGGTCCACGGAGCAGGGGCTGCGCCTTTCTTCCTGCTCACTTGTGACAGAGGCTGGTCTGTACAACTGAAAGGCACAGGGACTCAAGGAGAATGTTTTAGCTCTGGGTCTGGCCTGGGACACTGGGTGAAGCTTGAGTTCAGAGGAGTCCTACCGGCTGACATGGGGTGTGTGGGGCAGGCGTGGTTTGCAAGGGTGATGGCGCACGCCTTGGCCAACCTCGTCGTGGCATCTCCAGGCCCCTGGATTTGCACAGATTGCATGTACGAAGTCATTGCTTTCTGCTCTATTGGGTGATAGTTGTCATCCCTGTGCCTCAAAGCATGGGGTCTCCCATCGTGATCAAACAGGTCCTGCATCACCTTTAACCAAACAGTGCTGCTCGCTGCCTGGGAATCGTGGGGGCTTTGTGAGTCTGTGCCCCAGTCCTGGGCTGACTTTCTTCCTTCTCATCTCTCCTTCCTTCCCCCAACAGGGCAGCGGGACTATGATCTCCTGGTAATTGGCGGGGGATCTGGTGGCCTGGCTTGTGCCAAGGAAGGTACGTATCCTGTGTCCTGTGTCCCCTTGGCATGGCAGGGCCTTGACACCTTTGGGGTCCCCTGGAGAGGGTGGCTTTGTCCTGAACGTGCATGAGCAGGATGCATGACCTCTGCAGCTGGCCTGCCGGGGTCACCCCAGCGGCCTCTCCCTGTGCCCTGTTCCCTGGCTCCCCCAGCCATCTGCCATCGGCTACGCACAGCAGCCATGGTGTGCTCTTCACCTGTGCTGCCTTCCTGGGCTCCAGGGCTCCCGCTTTACACTCAGTGAAAGCCACCGGGCTTCCCAGGGTCTGCCCCCCCACCCCGTCCAGCCTCAGCTCCCCATGCTGCTGCTCGCGGGGGCCTGAAGTCCCAGATCAAGGCGTGGGCAAGGCCGATTCTTCGGAGGCCTCTCTCCTGGGCTCATCAATGGCCATCTCCTCCCTGTGTCCTCACAGGGTCATCCTTCTGCCCGTCTGTGTCCTCATCTCTTATAAGGACACCAGCCTACTGGATCAGGGCCCACCCTCATGGCCTCATTTTGACTCAATTACCTTTTCAAAGAGCCACATCCAGATATGGTCACATTCCAAGGTGCTGGGGTTAGGGCTTCCACATAGGAATTTTGGGGTAACACAGCTCGGCCCATAACAACCCTCAAAGCTTCCTCACGCCTTGTAACCCCTTCCTGCACCCCACGCCGCACATCCCCAGGCAGCCAATGATCTGCTTTCTCTCACTGTGGGTCAGTTCGCATTCTCCACAATTCCGTGTCAGTGGAATCACGCGACACATACTCTTCTGGCTTCCCTCGCTCGGCGTGATTATGCTGAGACTCGGCCGTGTCGCTGCACGGGTGGCACTTCATTCCCACTGGCTGCTGAGTGGCAGGCCGTCTCGTGGCTGCTCCACCTTTCGTTCATCCGTTCACCTGCGGGTGGACTCCGGGCTGGTGGTTTCCGCTCTCTGGCCGCTGCGAATGGCGCTGCCAGCAGCGTCTGTCTGTGTGTCCTTGTGGCACATGTGTTTTAAATTCTCTGGGTAAGTGCCTAAAAGCGGACCTGCCTGGTCACGTGGTGTTTCTCTTATTTAGATGCGTCTTCCTTTCTTTCTGCGGTGCTGTGACATTTCCACATACACGGCTTCCACATCTCCTGTCAGGTTTCTCCCAAAGTGTGTCCTATTTTGTATAATGGTTTTATCGAGATAAACATCACATACCGTATACAGTTGTCTCTTAACGTCAACGGGGGTGGGGTCCAGCGCTGCCTGTGGCTACCAGAATACTGAAATCCACCCCTACTCCTGTCCTCAAGTGGGCCTTCTGGAACCCACAGATGCGAAAAGTCAACTCTTCATAGATGCGGATTTTACATCCCATGAATGCTGTATTTTCAATCTGAGTTTGGTTGCAGATGTGGAACCCACCGATAGGAGAACTGTGTTTATTGGAAAAAAAACATATATAAGTGGACATGCATAACAAATCCATGTTGTTCAAAGGGTCAGCTGTAATTAACTCATTCAAAGTCCATTACGCAATGGTTTTTTGTATATTCACAAAGTTGTGCAGCTGCCACCATTAGAACATTTTCGTCTCCCCCCAAAATACTCTGTACCCATTGGCAGTCATGCCCTATTCGCTCTCCCCGGCCTGGCAACCACTGACCTACTTCCTGTCTCTCTGGATCTGCCTGTTCTGGATATTTCATGTAAATGGAATCATATATGGTCTTTTGTCATTGTTTCTTCCACGTAGCATGATGTTTTCAGTGTGCATGCGTGACACAGCATGTATGAGCGCTTCCTTCCTCTCTGTGGCTGAGTGATACTCCTCTGTGTGGATATGTTTGTGTGTGAGGTGATGGGCATTGCGTTGTCCAATCCCGTTTTTGGCTATTATGAGTAATGCCATGAACATTTGTGTGTAAGTTTTTGTGTGGTCATATATTTTCTTTCTTTCTTTCTTTTTCTTTATTTTTTGAGACAGAATCTCGCTCTGTCTCCTAGGCTAGAGTGCTGTGGTGTCATCATAGCTCACTGCAGCCTCAAACTTGTGGGCTCAGGCCGTCCTCCTGCCTCAGCCTCCCAAGCAGCTGGGACCACCAGTGCGTGCCACCATGCCCGGCTAATTTTTTCCATTTATAGTAGAGACGGGGTCTCGCTCTTGCTCAGGCTGGTCTCAGACTCCTGAGCTCAAGCCACCCTCACGCCTCGGCCTCCCAGAGTGCTGGGATTGCAGGTGTGAGCTGCTGCACCTGGCCATGGTCATATTTTTTCATCTCTCTGGGGTGTTTGCCTGGGAGTGGAGTTGCTGGCTCATGCGGCAACTCTGTGGCTGACGTCGTTAGGAGCTGCCGGCGTGTCCACGGCCCCGCGCCTGCTGCGCCACGCCCATTCCCGCCAGCAGCCTGTGAAGTTCCAGTTTCTCCACATCTCACCGACAGTTGTCTCTGTCCTTTTTAGTATTGCCGTCCTAAGTAGGTGTGAAGTGGCACCTCACTGTGCCTGATTTGCAAGCAAACCTCCCACCTCAGCCTCGAGGAGCCTGGAGTACAGGTGTGAGCCACTGCACCTGGCTGAATTCTTTCAGCTTTTGTATGTCTGGAAACATCTTTATTTTGCCTTCATTTTAAAAATACGTTTTCTCTGAATATAGAATTCAAGGTAGACAGGTTTTTTCTCGTAGTACGCTAAAAACTTTGTCCCTCTGTTTTCTCGCTTGCCTTATTTCTATCGAGGAATCTGCTGCCATCTTTATCCTGTTTCTCCGAAGTGTGTCTCTTTTTCTGTGGCTACTTTTGGGATTTTCTCTTTTCATTGGTTTAGAGCAATGGTTTTTAATTACGGTGTGCCTTTTAATTTTTTTTTTTTTTTTTTTTTTGGTAGAGTTCATTGAGCTTCTTGGTTCAATGGACTCATCTAATTGTGAAATTTTTCAACCATTATTTCTTCAAATCATTTTTCGGTCCCTCCCGCTTGCCCTCCCTTTTGGAGACTTTAGTTGCACACACATGAGGCTGCTTGATGCTGCCCCCTCTGCTTACTGTTGCTCTTTCCATTAAAAAAACTTTTTTTTTCTACTTTTTGTACAGACGGGGGTCTCACTCTTACTCAGGCTGGTCTTGAACTCCTGACCTCAAGCAGTCCTCCCACCTCAGCTTCCCATAACATTTTATTATTGTCTCTGTGTTTCATTTTGGATCGTTTCTATTCCTGTGTCTTCAAAGTCACTGATAAAGGATTCTGCAACATGTAATCTGCTATTTATCCTGCTCAGTGTGTCTTTCATCTCCTATATTGTAGTTTTCATCTCTGCGAATTCAAATTGGTTCTTTTGAACATACAGGATACTTAAAACGCCTGTTTTACTGATCTTTTCTGCTGATTCTGGCACCTGTGTCAGTTCTCCGTCGGTTTCCGTTGACTGACTTTTTCCCCCTTGGGTGATGTGTTCTCATGCTTCTTTGCATGCCTGGTAATTTTTGGTTGAACATCAGATACTTTGAATTTACCTGTTGGGGCCTAGACTTTTTTGTGTTTCTAGAAATATTATTACTGGGCTTTGCTCTGGGATGCAGGGAAGTTAATCGGAGACACTTTGATCCTTTTGAGTGTCTGTTTAAGGTTTGCCAGGTGCAAGGAGCAGCGCCCAGTCCAGGGCTCATTATTCTCAACCGCTGAGCCACAACCCAGTGCCCCGGGAATTACGTGTTTCTCCCAGTCTAGCTTCTAGGAATAGGCACTCTTCCCTGCCCCCCGTTAGCAGTGTCCCCCTAGCCCTTCTGGGTGGTTCTATCCCTGGTCTCGGCTAGTTTCCTCATACACATGCGCCGACGCAATCTCTGTGCAGCTCCCTGCTCCTTTGTCCTGTGCGTTCTGTCTGCCTTAGTCTCCCTGGATGCGGTCACTCTGTCCTCCCCACACTGGACTCTGCCCAGTCACCCCCCACACGCAGGTCTAAGCCCCACCTTGTTTGTTTCTTATCTCCCAGGTCCTTTGTTGTTGCCCGATGTCCAGTTTCTTAAAACGCATCGTTCATGTGTTTTATCTGGATTTTTGGCTGTTTCGGGAGGGAGGTAAACCTGGGTGCTGCTGCTCCGTCGTGGTCAGATGGGAGCGGGACGGTGGCGTTTTGAAGAACACCCTCAGCCTGACCCTTTAAACCGAGTGTGGGAATCCCACTGTTCCTTCAGTTGAGCAAAATGGGTTTTGAAGGTGAACTGTTCTAAAACTTTATTCTAATCCTGGTTTTTGATAGCTGTGAGTCGAGCATGTCTTGTAGTGTTTGGAATACTTACAGGTTCGTGAGACTTAAGTCCGGCATGCCCTTGGGGGTAGTCAATTCCAGGGCCTGAGATTGCTGACGCCGTGCCCAAGGCAAGCCGGAAGCTATCCCTGAAATCAGCCCCGGCTGATGTTTCTAAGTCGACCTGAGAACCTGGGACCCTGGCCCGGGTGGCCCTGCTGATGGCCGGGAGGGTGGCCAGACAGCTCCATGTCAGGAAGCGTTGTTTGGAGTCCGGGTCTTGGTGCCACTCTGGGGCTGAGCAACTCTGGACCTATGGCTTCTCTTCTCCCGAGCTTTGCTTCCTGGCCCTGAGAGAGATGCAGCAAAGGCCCACGCGGGGGCTCTGGGTGGCCGGGAAGGGAGCAAGGGAGAGCCTCTCGGCCCGGCCTCTCCCAGAGCTGGGCCCTGGGCTCGTGCTGAGTATCTGGGACTGGAGCTGGGCTGGGGGGCAGCGGCCGAGGGGTGCTGGTGCCAGCGCTGCGGCGGTGGGCAGTGTGGAGGCTGCGGTCTCAGGAGAGGACTGAGGGTTCCTGCCTGTGGGCAGCACAGCGGGAGGCCAGGGGGCGGGGTGCAGAACGTGTGGGCAGCGCAGCTCTAGGGGCCAGGGCACCGTGGCAGATCAGGGGTCACCAGCACGGCTCAGCCTGGCCACTGTGCGGGCAGCCGCAGGCCCGGGCCCTTCCCTGCCCTCTTACAGGCCTCATGGGCCCCTGGGAGTCCCCGTCTCTGGCCCTGAGCCAGCTCCCCTCTTGATGTCTTGTGCTCAGCTGATGATCTCTTTGTCATTCCAGCCGCTCAGCTGGGGAGGAGGGTGGCTGTGGTGGACTACGTGGAACCTTCTCCCCGAGGTGAGCAGCCCCTTCGTGATCCTTGTGCTGGGAGGGAGGACGGATGGGCCCAGTGAGCGTGCCGAGGCAGCCGACGCCAAGTCCTTCCTGCCCTGCCGTCTGTAGTCTCCGGGCAGTGTCCTGTCTCACACATCATTACTCTAAACTTCTTCATCATTCGCATCTTAAAAACGACTCTGGATAAGGTTGTGGGGAGCAGGTTCGTGGGGCCAGGTTTGCCCGAGCTGCGTTTGAGTTTCAAAACCACTTAAAGGGATTCCTGCGTGGGGCGGAAGAGCAGGGAAGCCTCCAAGGGCCATCTGAATATAAACGCAACATGTCTTCCCGACACCCCAGGCACCAGGTGGGGCCTCGGTGGCACCTGCGTCAACGTGGGCTGCATCCCCAAGAAGCTGATGCACCAGGCGGCTCTGCTGGGGGGCATGATCCGCGACGCCCGGCACTATGGCTGGGAGGTGGCCCAGCCCGTGCCGCATAGCTGGTGAGCACTTCCCCATGCTCTTCTGCCCCTCTGGACGGAGGAGGAGGCTATTCTCCAGTCACCCTCGTCGGGTGGAGGGGGTGCTATAGGGTGGGGTTCCAGCCAGGGGTACTCTGTGCCGTCCCCACAGACATTTGGCGGTATCTGGAAACGTTTCGGGTTGTCACTAGGGGGAAGGGTTTGGTCATCTCCGAGGCAGAGCCCAGGGTCTGGGACGGCCCCACCAAGAACGGTCAGCCCCAAAGCCTGCAAGCAGGAAGCCGTTTCAGTCAAGCTCTTTTGGGAAGGGCACCTGTGTGACTCTGCTCAGAGCCACCCACAGTGGCTCAGAGGTTCTCAGATGGCCACTGCTCTGGCTACGTGCCAGAGCCCTCATCTTCTGTGAGTCCAAAGGTCCCAGCCCCACACCTGGGACACAGGTAGCGGCGTTACATTCCGCCACCTAAAAACACTCTCATTTCTTGATATTTCTGTGAATACACCATCCGCGGCTAATAGTCCGTTGTGAGATTCTGCAGCTAACACGTGTGTTGTGGTTTTGACATTTTGTGCGTTAACAGGAGGAAGATGGCAGAAGCTGTTCAGAACCACGTGAAGTCCCTGAACTGGGGGCACCGCGTCCAGCTGCAGGACAGGTACGGAGCCTCCCCGTGGTCGCACAGATGGCCCTCGGGACAGGCACCTGCCTCGCCTTCTCTCAGGCATCTTGCCCCTGGACATGTGCCGAGCCCGCCCCGGTGGCCCTGGGGGCTCCAAAGGGACAGGACAAGGGGTGTCCCTGCTCATGGGTAGAACACAGATCAGGAGAAGATAGGGGTCACTGCCGCGGACGTGGGGCGCCCCTGCAGCCCAGCCCTGAGCAGAGTCTAGAGGCTGAGGTGCAAGCAAGGGGGCCACATTGGCAGGGGGCCCAGAGCCCGGGGCTGCACAAGGAGCAGGGTGCTCAGGGTCAACGGGCCAGCAGGTTCACCTCAGTGGCAGGCACCTCCTGGAGGCAGGCGGCCTTTCACCCACCACAATGACATGGGTGGAGCCCAGGAGCCACAGTTGGCGGGCAGCAAAGAGGACCACACGCGCCACCTCACACAGCCCACACCGGCGCTCCGTCTCCTGCTGCACAAACTGCACGCCCTCCTGCTCCTCAGGCGTGGACAAAGGTGTTTCTGTGTGATCATCGCAGCCTGGGACCACCATTCCTGTCAGCCCTGCGGGGTCCCCAGCTCAGACGCTGATGTTTCCTCCCACCGGAAGCCACCCCCGAGGCTCGTCTGTGGGAGGGGCAGGTGCCCGAAACCCTAGGCCAGGCCTCTCCTGGGGCCGTAGCCCCACGGTGCCCACGTGGGCCACGGGGACGTGGTCCTGCAGAGGTCTGCTGGCTCTCCCCGTGCACTGGTGCCTGGCCCTCCGGGTCTTCCCAGGACTCTGCAGCAGGCAGCAGTTCTGTGCCCACTAAGTCCAGGAAAACTGAGCCAGGGAAGCCGGCCCCCTGCCCACCCCCGGCCAGTGAGCTGAGCTCACTGTGCTGCAGAGCTTTTGTGTGTTTCCTGCGTGGGGCTCCGTATCCCCCAGTGTGGTTTGCTGGGGGCAGCAGGCTGTGCCCTCCTTCCTCCCAGCCATGGGCAGCTCCCAGGTGGGCACACACAGGCCCGACCCAGCTCGGGAAGGAGGCGGAGTCTTCCCAAACTGTTGCTGCAGAGCTGCCTCTGTCATGAGAAAGTGCAGGTGCTCCCTGTGCACTGTGCGCCTGGCCACCGATATGCCCTCCGGCTCTGTCGTCCCCCGCCTCTTGGCCTCACTGCGCCCCTGAAATCCCTGAAGGCAGAAGGTGGCACCTACCTGGGCACCTCCGCTCCCTGCTGGAACATGCCCAGGCTCCAGGGGGGCCCCACCACCTCTCACTGCACGCCAGGGCTGGGCGCGGCCTCTCAGGACTCTGCCCAGCTGGCTGCTATCCGTGTCTTTGACCCCTGTGGTCACCACGTCCCGGGGAACCGGGGCGGGGAGCGGGCTAGGTGTCCCCACTTCTCCGCCATGCTTTCTGGCATGGCGGGGGCCGGGGGTGGAGCTGCCTTTCGGTAGTGCCTCTGTTCAATGCCATGGGTGAGGTTTAGTGTGCAGAGGACATGTTTGAAAATCTTAACCTTTATTGTGCAGAAAAGTCAAGTACTTTAATGTCAAAGCCAGTTTTGTCAACGAGCACACGGTTTGTGGCGTCACCAAAGACGGGAAAGAGGTGAGTGCCCAGCCCACCCAAGCGATTCCTCGAGGGCCGTTCAGGGATCGTGGGTGCCAACTCCAGCTTTGTCTGCCTCGGGCCGTTCTCGGCACTAAGCGCTGCTGGAATGGAAAGACGCTTCCTTGGGCTGTCAGGCCTCTTTAAAGTGGGCAGTTTGTGTGAGGCGCGCATTGGCCAGGCTGCCCTGCTGCTTGGGGTGACGGGGCAACAGGGCTGGCGGCCACCGTCTCTGCAGCGTTTGCGGGGATCCCAGGAGACGAGGTGCCTGCAGGGTGCTTTCTAAACTGTGAAGTGCTTGGAGTTAGGACACTTCCCTGTCCCTCTGTCCGTCCCTCCCACCCGACCGACCCTCGGCAGGATCCCAGCCCAAGGACCCTCGAGCTGCCGCCCAGGGTTCCTGCAGGCGTCAAGCCCCCCAGCGAGTGACCACAGTGTCCCTATTTGACCTGCAGTTTTCTCAATTTCTTTCCAGACTCTGCTTTCAGCTGACAACATCGTCATCGCCACTGGAGGGCGGCCGAGGTACCCCACGCACGTGAGTGTCCTCCACCCGCGGCCTGCACACCCTGCCCCGTACTCACTATCTCCGCTTTCTACTTTTCAATTCTCTTGAGTCCGCTCTGCCTCAACACAAGGTCCCCGTGACCTCCTTGTTGCCAGACCCTCAGAATAATTCTCCCTTCGCTCTCCCTCAGCTCCCGGGACCCCCCTGGGCCTGTCCTCCTGTCCTTGCTTCCCCGCGTCCCGTTGTTGGTCCTCCTCCCCCGGGACGCAGCCTCCCGCTCCCTCTTCCTCCACTTCTTAAACATTTGAAATACAGTTCACGTGCCGTAATTCACTTTCACTGGGTACAATTTAGTGGTTTTTAGAACATTGCCAGAACTATGCAACCATCAATCTCTGCCATCCATCTCCAGAACTTTCCATCGTTCCAAGTGGAAACTTCGTATCCATTAAGCAATGGCTGCCCACTCCCCTCCCCCAGCCCCTGGCAGCCGCCGTCCCACTTCCGACTTCCTGTCTCCACGCACCGGCTCCTCCAGGGCCCTCGCGCCAGTGGAATCACGCGTTTGTCTTTTGGGACTGGCTATTTCACTGAGCGTGGTGTCCTCAGGGCTCATCCCTGTTGCAGCGGGCTTCAGAATGCCCTTGCTCTTTATTCCTCGTCGTCGTCCAGCACATTTTGTTTATCTGCTTGTCCCTCGATGGGCGCCTGGGTGGTTTCCACTTTTTAGCTATTAGGTCATGCTGTGAACGTCCCTGTAAGAGTTTTCACTTCTGGTGGGTCCGTAGCTGGGCTGGATCGCCAGGCTGCAGGGCAACTCCACGCTGAACCCTTGGAAGAAACTCCAGGCTGTTTTAAAGTGGCTGCACCATTTACGTTCTCACCAACAGGGTGCGGAAGTCATAGTTTCTTGTTTCTTCACACACCTCGTCATGTTCTACTGAAAGCCGAACATTTCATGTACGCTAACGCAGTAATTCTGCAGGTCGGATTCTTCCTCCACCCTAGGATTTAGTTGTTGCGGCTGTTTGTTTGGTGACTTTTCTGCACCAATTTTGTAGATTCCTTATTCTTTGTCCTGTGTGGCCACTGACTTCTCTACTTGGTTAGCTCAGTGGTCAGCTAACGAGTGGCCAGAGATCTCCTTAAACCCTGGAAGCAGGGGCTCTGCCAGTCTCTGCCGTCAGCACCCACAGGCACAGACAGCTCTGCCTCAGCCCCCGCCTCCTGCCGCGCAGAGGGCCAGGGGAGCTCGGCCTCCTCGGGTCTTTCCTGGTGCGTGCACAGCCGGATGCACGTGCCTGGCCTTCTAGATTCCCAGGAATGTGCTGGAGCTTTTGAAATCCCCTACGGACATCTCATTCCTCAACTTTTCCTTCTAGGCTCTTGGGTCAGTCTGCTGCTATCCTCAACTCTTACCCATCAATCACCTCAGGCAGCGGTGAGGTTAGAACTTCGGACAGAGGCCCCCAGGGAGAGACTTTCAGCCCTGGGAGAGTTGGAGTGAGATCAGATAAAGATGAGCCTTTTGAGTGGGGTCTTCCGCGGAATCCCCAGCAAGGTCAGACAGGCGCTGACGCTTCTTCGAAAGGCTCCCTGCTGGGTTCTGCTTTTTCTGATCCTGTCCCCCCTGGTTCAGGGCTGCGGCTGAGGTGGGGGATGCGACCAGAGTAAGTTAAAACCCCGAGGAGCTCCCCGTTCTCGTGGAGTTTCAGCTATTTTTCTTTTTCTGAGATGGGGTCTTGCGCTGTCACCCAGGCTGGGGTGCAGTGGTGCGATCACAGCTCACTGCAGCCCCGAACTCCTGGGCTCAAGAGATCCTCCTCCCCTCAGGACCCTCCTGGGTGCTTGCCAAGGCTTGCTTGTATTTTAGTCCTTTCGACTGTCAGACCTTTTGGTTTTCCTTGAGCAAACCTGAGAAATTCCGGACTTTATTTTTTTTGCCACTGGAAGCATAAACTGTTTGAGATCTGTTTCCTCCACCAGCCCATCTTGCTCTCACAGCCACTAAGCGGGCGTTTGCCCCTGGGCCTCCCCCACCTGCATGGCCGCTCTTTCTTGGGGGATCTGTGTGATTTCTGGGCCCAGAGCCCACCTGGGCCTGCCCTCGAGGGTGCACAGTTGGTCCAACCCTCAGCCTAGTGCCCTTGGGGCCACCGGCCTTCTGCTCCCTCAGCCCCCACACCCTGCCCACTCGCTCCTCCCCTCTGCCGGCCCGGCAGGCCACCCCGCTGCCCCGACGCTGGGAGCTCTCCGGCTCCTGAGCTGCCAGCCTGTCTTCACCTGCCGCTCGTCTCCAAGCCTGGGCCCCTGGAGCCCGGGCACTGCTCCCCTGGTCTGCACGCCTGTCTCCTCCCTTCCCAGGCTCAGAGGACTGGAGAGGGCCCAGCTCTCCCCCTGGGTGGCCCCTGAAGCTGCCACACCCACCTCAGGCCTGCAACTGAATCCAGATCAAGGGGCGGGTCCCTGAGAGCAGAGGGGAAAGAGCTGCTGCCGCACCTGCCTGGAGGGGTGTACTAATGAGATACAGGCAGGTTACTGTCTGTCCCCAAGGATGCCACAACCTCCTTGGCAGGGACAATAAGGATGTGGCAGGGATGATAAGGGTGAGGCGGCGAGGCCCTGCCCAGTTGTGGGCTGGGGCAGGTCAGGGTGCGTTTGCAGAACAGGCATCCTCTGGAACAAGCACCTGGGACAGGCCAGATGGAGCTCTTGTCCCACAGATCCTCTCTGTCTTGGCAGATTGAAGGTGCCCTGGAATATGGAATTACAAGCGATGACATCTTCTGGCTGAAGGAATCCCCTGGAAAAACGTAAGGACTGCTGCGTGCTCGGTGGGGTCCCCTGCTTGTTCCCCGGAGTGAGTGCCAGGGCCCTGGGAGTGAGCCGGCCCCAGCTCTTAGTGCCTTCTTTCCGGTTCAGCCCAGAGAAGGAAAGGAAGCACGTTGTTCGTGCCCCTCTGCGTCCCGCGGCTGCCTCAGGAGTAATCAGAGTGAAGGTCACGTAAAGCAGCAGCCCCCAACCTCTTTGGCACCAGGGGCCGGTTTCATAGAAGACAATTTTTCCACGGACCAAGGCCGGGGGGTGGTTTCGGGATGATTCAAGCACATTACATTTATTACATTTGCAGCCGCTCCCCAGTGCTGGCACCACCGCCCAGCTCCACCTCAGATCTTCAGGCATTGGATTCTCACGAGGAGTGTGCAACCTGGATCCTCGCACGCGCAGTTTACAGGAGGTTGGCGCTCCGATGAGAATCTAATGGAAGCGGAGCTTGTGCGGTGATGCGAGCGATGGGTGGTGGCTGTAAATACAGATGAAGCTTTGCCGCTCACCTGCCGCTCACCTCCTGCTGTGCGGCCCTGTTCCTAACGGGCCACTGGCCAGTACTGGTCCAAGGCCCAGGGGTTGGGGACCGCAGATGTAAAGAGAATCAGTTGTTTGTTATCTGTGTCAGTAGTTGTCCTGGGTCAGGGTTCCCAGGAGCCCCGGGGTTCCGGTGCGTGGCATCAGGGAGGGTGTCAGCGGGAGAGCCCAAGATCCCTCCCTCAGCCTCCATCACACGTCCCCACTGTCACTGGGCTTGCACTTTGGGCTTCCCTGAAATGGAGCAAGGGCTGCACAGGCCTCAGAAACCACAGCCTGGTCGCGGGAGACCAGCAGGCGTAAAGGCACCAAGCGCATCCCGCGCAAGCGTGGCTGCTCCCCAGGTCCCCGGTCCAGGCAGGAGCCCGTGGGGTGCACAGGGGACTCCCTGCTGGCAGGGACCAGAGAGGCCACCAGAGGGCGGCAGAGACCTGGTCGATAGCTGTGCTCAGCTGCCCGGGACTCCTTCTGGAGAAGACGGGTGGAAACATGTCCCAGACGTGGGCAGGCGTGGGCACCTGTGCCCTCAGGCGTGTGCTGTGTGCGTGTTGGAGTGGCAGTGCGTGTGTCCTGTGCTCTGCACATCGTTGTTCCGCACGTCACGGGCTGTCTCTGTCTGGGGGCCGGTCTTGACTTCCTCGAGCGGATGTGGAAGTGGGTGGTGGCTCCACTGCGCTCCCCTCAGTAAGCCGCAGTGTCTCTTCTGTCACTGCAATGGCTGCTGCGAAAACCTCTGTGTGCGTCTGTGACCTTCACGGGTACTTCTCACACATTTTCCCCCAATTATCTGTTGCGGTGACATGCACGTAAAATTACCAGTTCAACCGTTTTTAAGCATACAGTTCAGTGGTATCGTGCTCGTGATATTGCGTGGCCATCGCCAGCCACCTCCCGTCTCAGAACTCTTCGTCTCGCAGAGGCTGTGCCCACTAAACACCAGCTCCCCGGCCCTACATCCCCGGCCGCTGGCGGCCACAGCCCTCTGTCTGTCTCCGTGAACCTGACCACTCACATAAGCAGGGTCACACCGTGTTTGTGCTTTCGCGACTGGCTTATTTCTCTGCACATCGTGTCCTCACGTTTCTTCCATGTTGCAGCATGTGTCAGAATTTCCTTCTAAGGCTGCACAATATTCTGTTGTTTGGACAGATCACATTTTTAAGGCTTATTTATCCGTGGATGGGCTCTGGGTTCATTCCACCTCTTGGCTCTTGCGAACCACGCTGCTGTGAACATGGTGTGAGAATATGTCTTCGAGTCCCTGCTTCAGTTCTCTGGGACATGTCCCAGAAGTGGACTTGCTGGAGCACATGGTAATTGTGTGTTTAATTTTTCTAGGAGCCACTGTGCTGGTTTCCACCATCGTATATTCCCACCAGGCAGACAAGGGTTCGCTTTCTTCGTGTCCTTGCCCGCACGTGTTGCTTTCTGTGTTGGGGACGGCGGCGCTCCTCATGGGTGTGCGCTGGTCTCACGGACCTCATCCATCCCTGAAGCCCTGGCGCCTTTTGCTGACCGCCCAGTCGCACCTTGTCCCACGTGTGCCGCTGCCCCTCTCTCCTGGGAACCCTGGCGTCAGCTCTCCCCTCCTCCCAATTCTGGGGATCACAGGTGCTGCCACCCGCAGCGGGTCCGGGTCCCTTCCGAGACTGCGCCGAGCTCGGGCCAGCATGTGCCCCGCTGCCCGGGCCCTCTGCTAGGTGCTGGCCGTGCTGTGTCCTTTGGCCTAGTTGTGTTATTTCATGCAGAAGGTTTACATTTTTATGTTGTCACATTTATCACTTGTTCCTGTCACGCCACAATTTCTGAGTTATCTGTTTGTGTTTGCTGCGAATAGTCACCTTTTCATATATTTACTGGCCTTGCTTGACGAGCGAGCCTGCGAGTGTGTCCGCGCATGTGCACAACCCCGCGGGCTGGGCCACTTCCTGGCTTCCTTCTCTTATCTCTCTCTTATCTTCCAGCTGGTTTGCCTATCGGACGTGGTCCCTTGTCGCGCAGATTTTCTCAGCTTCTCACATCTTTTAGCTTGTGTCATGTACAAATGGTTTAACTTTTGTTTTTGATGTAACTTGAATCCCTTTTACCCTTAGTGGCTTTTAGATTTATTGCATGTTTGGTAAAGCCTGCCCCACCCCAAGATTGTTTTTTTTTTTAGAAAAAGCTCCTGTATTTCCCTTTGGGGCTTCCACAGGTTGGATTTTCTTTTACATCCTGGGGCTGGTTACCGCTCTTCTGTGGTGGGGACGGGGAGGGCTGCTGGGCCCCCAGTCCCATCTCAAAGCACCGTCCTCCCTCAGGGTCCTGCGTCCTGCCTCGAGCTCTGGCCACCGGAGCTGCTTTGTTCTCAAATTTTCTTAGTTTCCTCTCACGCTGACGTCTCTTGGTGGAATTTGGGCATGCTCTCCAGCCCCTCCATAGCACGCTGTCTGCTGGGCCCATGAAGAAACAGCCTTGAAGGTACAGTGACAGCTCTGTCCCAGCTGAGGCCACCTGTGTGCTTGGGTCTTCTGTGCCCATCACCCGGGGCCAGCACTTTCTGAATCCTGGTCACGCAGGTTTCCTGTCCAAGTCCAAGGCTGCCGCGAGGCGCTCGCGGGGAGGCCTGGACCTGTGGGTGCCCGAGCAGCGCTGGCCCAGTAGGTGGCTCGGGCTCGGGGACTGCTCCTCGAGACCCTGTGCCGGGGACAGTCCGGACGGCCAGGATGGCTGGGAAGACACGGCCCCAGATATTTTGGTCAGGAAAGAAACTACAGTGTTTATTTTCTTCAGAAAAAAAACATTCAGAAGTTTTTTTTTAAAGCTCCTTCATGTAGAAGGAATCTAGGTATGTTATTGTTTAAGAAAAAAAGTGTTTGCAATGTATCAGTCACTCGTTTCGTTCTGAGCATGATTTATGTGAGGAAATGGTTTTTTTAAAAATTAAGCTGGAGATATATCCCTGTACGATGCTTCTGTGAAAATGCGGCTTTTGTCCGGCGCTGCTAATGCAAGTTGTAACAGTGTAATATGGGAGTCAGTGTTTACATGCTACATTCCTCCACCGCAGTCAAAATAAGCCCGGAGGGTCTACAGTAGCATTTCTGTATTTTATCAGCTTGGGCTGGGGCGAGGGGGAGGCCTCCACTCACACTTGGAGGGGCTGTTTCTGCCAGATTTATTTGCCTTATAAATATTCCCTGTGTTTATTTTAACTCGCTTTTAAAATGGAGCTGAAATTAATATGGACCCCAGGGCTGCCGTCCTGGCCTGAGTGCCACCCAGAGGCAGGGGGGCTGCTTCTACCTGGCCCCATCCAGGCAGCTAGGTGGGCAGCATCCCTGCGCCTCCTCCTGTGATGGGCACCATGTCCCCAGCTGGCTTGAGGATGAGCCAGGTCTGTCCGGCCCCTAGCCCCTCACGGGCTCTGCGGCCTGCACAGGCCCCCTCCTCCCTCCCTCCCCTCCAGCAGGCTCGGCCAGTGCTGGGACCTCCTCCCAGAGGGCATCTGTGTGGGCCTACAGCCCTTCAGCCCCAGAGGCCATGCCACTCTGTCTTTGTCCCCAAGAGACCACCTGGCATCACAGTGCACCTTGGGCCTGGCGTGGGGAGCCCCCTCCTCCTTCACTGGCACCAGGTCCCAGGGAGCCCGGGGCTGGACAGACGGCAGAGGTGGGGTGGTCACGCCTGAGCCCAGTCGAAGGGAGACAGAATTAACAGCGCCCTTCCCTAAACAGCCAGATGCCCACAAAACGGGACCACACCTGTTGGCCAGCGTGGGCTGAGCACCTGGTTTGGAACCTGGGAAAGCGACAGGTGATGAGTAGAAAACTCCTGGAAAAGCAGCATGAGCTTGCGGGCGGGTGAGCAGGACCCTTGGGCCTGGTGGGACAGGGCGGGGAAGTCCTGGCTGCCCCAGGCTCTGAGAGCCACACCTGTGGGGGAAGGGGCGGGGCCAGCGGGGGCCCCAGGGGGACTCCAGGGTGGCCCTGCCTGGCCTTAGCCACCTCACACCAGCCTCATGCCTGGCTGGCCTGCCTTTCCCTTCCATCTCATGTCTTCCCTTCTGCGTGGGATCCGGGACAGGCTGTGGAAGCGAGGGGGTTCTTGGGGAGGAACAGGGTCCCCTGGGCAGGCAGCGGGGGCCCCCGCATGGGGAAAGGCCACCATGGGCAGCTGCCCACCGCCCGCGGGGGAGGGGGTGCAGGGGCACGTGGCCCCACGTGACCAGCTCTGAGCAGCCCCGCACTGTTTGTCCTTGGCCTCCCGGGCTCTGCGAGGCAGAGCGTTTTCATAACTTGGGCTGATTTAACGCCGCCTGTCAGAATTTGTCATGGAAGGAGCTTTTGTTTGACCCCTATGACATCGAAAAGCTGGCCAGGTACTGCAGTTATTTTTCTGTCTTCCTAAGTGCAAGAGAAAAGAGGTAAATTTTATCTCAGGAAGGACACCGTGGTATTGATTTAGGAGAAATCACTGCTGCTTAAAGTTTCATTTTCTGCTTAACCTCCACATTCTGTCAGCATGACGTGATGTCCTTGTGTCCAGCAGGAGGGGGACTGACGTCCGCCTGGGACTTGGTCACTAGACTTTACAGCTCCTCTGCCCACCTGCCCTGCGCATCCCTGTGGCTGAGATGTTACAGGGTCCGGGCCTCAGTGGCATCTGTGACAGGCAGCACACACAGGCTCTGGCCGGGCCCTGAGGGGTTAGGTGGGGCTTGCGGGTCCCAGGCAAGCCAGGACCCAGCCCCCACGGGGATGGTGGCCTTGAGTCGCCCTCCCCCAGCTGCCTCCCGGGTGCCCGCAGCCTGGCAGCCTGGCTGGCATTTCCTGCGCTGGCAGGAGCGCAAGTGGCCAGGTGCCTCCCATGAGATGCTCACCTGTGTGGGTGTTCCCCTTGGAGAGCGGATCAGGGCTTCAAGCTCGAGAGGCCGGTGGATTGCTCTTTAAGCCTGGGCTTCGTGGGCCTGTTAATGCTTTTGTTTCTGCTTCCTCCCTCCACTCGACTGTGAGCAAGAAAGCCTGCCCTGTGATTAGGCTAATCCCACGGTAGTTGTGCCTCTTTGGAAACCGCTCGCGCATCGAGAGGCACAGAGAGCGGAGCTGCCCGGAGCACACGTCAAATTGAACGCGAGGCTCTCGGGGTGCAGGGTGGTGACTTCCAGTGTGGGCAGAGCCCTGGTCTCCCGGTCTTCTAATGTAGTCCTAAGTCATAGTGCTAAGTCCAGTGGTTCCAGCCCCCAGGGCTTCTCGCAGCCCCTCCCCCAGAGCTGGCCCCCTGAGTTTTGTGGCCAGAACGGCCATCCTCCCATGGCAGCCACAGCCTGTGTTGGTCACTGCACTGCTGCAGCTGGTCTCAGCCCCTGCAGGCCCATGTGGCCCACGGGCACCGCCTGCAGGTGCCTGTGTTCAGGGCCTGTCCTTCCTCCTGATCCGGAGGTTCGGCATTTGCCTCTAGTTTTGCGCATTTTCTACTTTAGCCAGTCCGAAGGGAGGTCCCTGCTTGAGTTCTCGCGCCCTGCACTCTTCCAGGGAAAACATTCATGTTATTTGGTCAGTTGGGGGAGGGGCAGAGTGAAAACCAATACTGTGGATAATCCTCACTCACGCAGGCGAGAAGAGGCCCAGAGCTCCCCTCCACACGAGTGGGGGTCAAGCTTTTGCTGAGAGATGTCAACAGGGATGCCCACTCGGGAATGTGCTTGCTGCTTCCCATCTCCTCCCAGCTGTGCCTGCAGCGGGGAGGCCCCTATGACTTTGAAGGTGGCCCGGAGGTGGGAGCTCCTCCCGCTGCTGTGTGGTGGCCAGGGCAGGAGGCCCAGGGCACAGGAGGGCTCTGAGGGAGGGGCGGGCAAGTCGTGGCCCACCCACCTCCCCCATCCAGCCCCTGTCGGTGCCATCACATTGTGCAGGGATCAGGGAGGCACAGGGGCTGCAGGCACAGCACACACTGTGCCAAAGCCAGGAGACCATGTTGCTGCTCCCCTGGCAGTGGGGCAGGGCGAGAGAGCAGCCGGCCCCCGTCCTGTGGGCTGCAGCTGCAACCGGCCCACTCCAGAGGAGGGTCAGCTTTCGGGGACAGAAAGCCTCTGAGATGAGCAGGCACCCCGTTTCCCACAGGGGGGCCACCCTGGTGGCACTCCGGTAGTTCCTGCACGGCCTGGCAGGAGGTGGCTGGCCCATGCCAGGCCGAGTTCAGGGCAGGATATTCAAAGCAGCTGCGCTCTGTTTGTATTTCCAGTAACTCATAATTTCATGTCTTAAAAAAAGGCTTATACCTTTCAGCAAATACATCAAGTCCACAAAGAGGTAGGTTTTGTAATTTGGAAAATGCGCCTCTGTATGCAGATGTGCTGCTGCATCTACACAGACGTGTGTGCACGTGCGTGGGTCCAATGCACGCCCGGCACCTGTTTCTCAGGTGTTGCCGGCCCCGCGTGGCCTGGAATGCACCTCTGCGCTTCCGGTCGGCTGGGGCCCAGGGTCCCCCAACCTTCCTCACGTGCCGAGGGGCATGTCGCCAGCCGGGACCATCCTGTGCCCAGCTTGCCGCCGGACTGCGTCTGCGCGCCCCGGACGTGACTGCGGCACAGCCCGTCCTCAGCTCTCGGGAGGAAGCCACGTGCCAGAGACTTCCCGCAGGGCACATGCAGAAGTGCTCAGGGGATGCACGGCTGTTTGGAATGGAATTATATCATTAGTACCTGCCAGGATTAACGCTGACGTGGGGCTTATCGTCCTCACTTTGTCTCTTCTCGTTCAAAGACTAAAGGGGTGATCGGAGGAGCCCACCCACGTGTAGCCAGCCCACTGGGAGTTCTTGTTCTGTGTTAGGATCTGTGCCCATTTGCATGTGTGTGCACGCATGTGCTGTGTGGATGTGGGCAGGCATTTGAGTGTAAGCGTGCGTGTGGGCATGGGCTTTATATACGTGTGACCGTGTGCATGTACGTGTGTGCCCCTGTGAGGGTGTGTGAGTGCGCGTGTGCGTGCAGTTCCGTGGCGTGCGCGCGCACGGGGAGTGTGAAGCTGAGTAGCAGGAGGGGGTTTGCACTGCTGGGACAGGCGTTTCCAGCGCTCTGCGGTCACCTTGTCCTATGTTGCCTCCATGCCCCTGCTCTGGGCGCCAGCTCCCCTGGCCCTGCACCCAGCGTGGCCTCCAGCCTGGTCTCCCATGGTCCCGGAGTGTTCTGCTCTCAGATGACGCTTTCCAAGGAGGCCCCGTGGTCCATACCGTCACTTTCCTGCAGGGTCTCCGCGCCCACCCTGGCCCGAGAGGCCCGAGGGGCAGGAGGCAGGCCCTGTGCTCTCCAACAGGCCTTCCCAGCAGGTCCTGGCACCTTCCAGGGGACAGGTGCCACTTGTGACTGACCACATGCCCACCAGGCTACTGTCTGTCATGTTGCGTGTCATAGCCAGAGCCTCCGAAAAGCTGGCTTTGCACCTGGGGGCAACCTGTTTGCACAGCCGGCCTCCGTGCTCATGGGCCGACTGGGCGCTTGGCGCGAAGGTCCCTCTCCGTCCAAACTCGTCCACACAGGCATTCACCTTGCTCTCTGTCTTTCCCTGACAGGTTGGTGGTCGGGGCCAGCTGTATCCTTCGCTGGTGTTTGGGCGGCTTCCTGGGACGTGGACCCTCCTTTCCTAAGTGCCCCCCTCACCGCCTTCCGTCCCAGCCGGCGTTTTGCTGCCTCTGGTCGGGCACTTTCAGGGCCTCTGGGGGAGGAGGGCCTGTGCCCTGGGGACAACTGGAGCCTGACCTCTGGGGCCAGGGCTTCCTGGAGGCTCTTCCCGAGCCGCACACTGAGACAGCCGAGCCACTAGTGCAGCCGGGCCAGCCTCCCATGAGAGCAGCCGCGCTCCAGCCCCGCTCCTGCAGAAGGAGCAGCCAGACCCGGCAGGTCAGGAGAGGAGGCCTGGGGTCAGGAGAGGGGACGTCCGAGGGAAGATGAAAGCTGCAGGCCGCCAACCGAGAGCACAGGTGATGCAGCTGCCTTGAGCCTTGTGTGACTGAAGGTCTCCTGCTGAGTCTGGCCGGGGGCGGCTCTCCATCACAGCTCAGACCCTTCCGGGTCACAGGCCTGGCCCCAGAGGCTGAAATTAACTCCAGAGCTGGGACAGGTACCCCGTGGAAGCAGAAGCAGAGGCAGGCCTGACCAGTGGTGCTGCTCAGGGAGTCCCTGCTCAGGCTGGCACAGCCCCCACTGCGGCCGTGCACTTAAGGCGTGGTGATGGGGGTCTCAGGCTCAGGTGGGTGGGTGTGGGCTGCCAGCACGGGGCCCTGGGGTCTTGCCCCTGCACTCGCGAAGCACCATCTGTTAGCGTTCCTCAGCCTGCACCCAGATGTGGCCCTGGAGTGTGCCGGCTTCCTCACTGGGATCGGACTGGACACCACCGTCATGATACGCAGCATCCCCCTCCGCGGCTTCGACCAGGTAGCGCAAGAGGCTCCCGAGCCCGCCCTGCGGCTCTGCTCCCCTCGGAGCGTGCTCCTGTCCACCCACTGCCTGGCCTAGGCAGGTGCGGGTGCGTGGGCTGAGCCGAGGCCTGAATCTTTAGGAACAGTCCCCTGAGCTGGACAAGGAGATTGCCCAGGAAATGTGAAAACACACGGCCTGGGCAGGGGAGGAAGGGCAGTGGGTGGGCTACACAGACACCCCTCCTGCCAACAGAAGGGACAGTGAAGGGCCACCCATGGGACACCCAGCCCAGCCTCCCATGTAGGCTGGGTCTCCCCAACCCCGTCATCCCATTAGCAAGTGGCAGCATGTGTCACAGCAGCGTCAGCCTCACCTCAGAGACCCCCAACTCCCTGCTGCCTCCTTGCCGAGACCCCTGGGGCCCAGGGGGTGAAATAAGAGGCCACATGCAAGCTGGGGTGAGTGGTGCAGGGGCACGTAGACTCCAAGCGAGCCTGTGGGGTCAGCTGTCCTGACAGCCGTCACGGGGCTGGAGGTCAGAGGTGTGGGCTCGTGGTGTCCACGCAGGTCCACGTGGAGGTGCACGGGTTTGCAGCAGTCCTCACCCAAGTCCACAGATGGCAGGACAAGCCCTGTGATTGCAGCCATGGAGATTTTCATTTTCTTTTTTTATAATTATCCCACATCCCAGTTAGGAAAGACAGAGTCTTGCTCTGTCACCCAGGATGGAGTACCGTGGCGTCAGCCTAGCTTACTGCAGCCTCAAACTCCTGGGCTTAAGCGATCCTATTGCCTCAGCCTCCTGAGTAACTGGGACTAGAGGCATGCACCACTGTGTCTGGCTAATTTTTGTGTTTTTTTGTAGAGACAGGGTCTTACTGTGTTGCTCAGGCTAGTCTTGAACTCCTGGCCTCAAGCCATTCTCCCACCTCGGCCTCCCAAAGTGCTAGGATTACAGGTGTGAGCCACCGCGCCCAGCCTGAGATTTTTTTTTTCCTTTGAGACAGAGTCTCACTCTGTCAGCCTGGGTAGAGTGCAGTGGTGTCATCAGCTCCCTGTAACCTCGAAGTCCTGGGCTCACGTGATCCTCTGCCTTGGCCTCCCAGAGTGTTAGGAGATTACAGGCGTGAGCCACTGCGCCTGGCTTCCTTTTTTTTTTTTTTTTTTTAACTAAAAACTCTGCAAGGAAAAGTCGCCTGTTAAAATTGAACTTTGGGTTGTCATGGGGCGGGGATTCAAACACCCCATGACCCCCACAAAGGAAGACCTGTTGCGTGGCGGAGCTGCGTAGGTCTGCAGGGCCCTGGCCCAGGTCTGCAGTTGGCCCTCAGCTCGCAGAGGCCTGGTGAGGTCAGCCACAGGTGTGGGGAGCTGGACCTGCTGTCTCCAGACCCCTGATTCCACCCCCAGTCTGGGCCAACTCAGAGATGTGTCCCTTTGTCCTCTGCAACCTAAAGCCACAGTACACAGCTGTCACCTCCCTCAGCGCGCGTGCACAGAGTCCCTGCGGTTAGGACACGGAGTCTGGGAAGGCCTCTGGGGTGCTGGTGGCAGACGGAGGAGGCGGTGCAGCCTGACACAGGTGGGGAGGAGGCCCAGGAGACGGAGGGGCCTGCAGGGGTGAGGGCCGTGCCAGGGCGGAGGCTGCCCGATGGGAACACAGGAGGACGTTAGGCTGGGGGGCGACGGCCCCACCGTCCCTGAGCAGACCCAGTGGTTCCCCCTCAGGGACCAGGACATCGGAACCCACTGGGCTTCCAGAGGGATGTGGGAGGGACCTGCGTGGCGGTGCCTCTGCCAGGGATGCCCGGCCGCTGTCCTCACGGGCTGGGGAGGACCTGCGCGTGTGGCCCAGAGCCAGCTGGCTCGCCTGGATGGGTGTCAGAGAATTTAAGTGGTGACTGTTTATTTCTTCCTGACGCTGCTGGCCTGTGCGAACCCCCAGTGTTCTGGAGAACAGGGCCCCCTCTGTAGCTGGACAGGGGCATGGGGCCCACTAGGCGCGAGGCAGGAGCAGCACCCTCTCTGCCCCGCGGCCGTGCCCACATCTGCCGCCCGTGTTTCCAGGTGGGGCAGAAGGCCAGGAGAAGGAAGTGCTTCTGTGCCACTGGCTTTACTGGGGACTTAGGTAACTGGCACCTAGAGAGGCACCCACAGGCCAAGCAAGTCCTAACCGAAGGGCCCAGGGTTGAGGATTTGGAGCCAAGAGCGGGGCCGACACTCTCCACAGAGGATGGGGCAGTGGGCACCCCACCTTCTCGTCCACACAGACCCCTCTCGCCTCCTCACCAGGGCCTTCAAGGGCAGGGCAGGGCCTCCCCCGCGGCTGTCGGTGGTGGTGGTGGTCTCACTGCCACCAGGTCCTCAAAACTTGTCCTCCCGTGTCTTGCAGCAAATGTCCTCCCTGGTCACGGAGCACATGGCGTCTCACGGCACCCGGTTCCTAAGGGGCTGCACCCCCTCCCAAGTTAGGAGACTTCCGGCTGGCCGGCTCCAGGTTACCTGGGAGGACCGCACCTCTGGCAAGGAGGACACGGACACCTTTGACACTGTCCTGTGGGCCATAGGTAAGCACGCGCCGAGCCACACACTCGGCCTATCTCTGGTCTCCGCAAGGTGCACAGGGACCAGCAGAACCTTGTTCCCCTGCAACGGAAACCTCACCCCACTTCCTATCACCTCCTGGGGATACGCCATCCTCTGGCCCCCAGCAGGTTGGCCGCCCTGGGACCTTCTGGAAACACAAACCAAAGACGAACCAGCCAGGTGTCACCACCGAGCAAAGACTAGTTAGTCCTCCTCCCTTGGTAGACTGTTTTTTACGGTTTCCGTGCATAAATCCTGTGCATTTCCTGCTACGTTTAAGCCTGGGTATGTATTTTTTTAGCATAATATATATTTTGAATTACAGCTTCAAGCTAGTTGTTTTTAACACAAAAATGATATAGATTTTAATACTTTTTAAATTGTGGTGATGTATACCTAACAAATTTCACCACTTTAAGCATTTTTAAATGCACAGCTCAGTGACATTAAGCACATTGGCGTTGCTGTGCAACCGTCACCGCCCTCCATCTCCAGAACCATTCATCTTGAGGCTGAAACTCTGTCCCTGTTAAAGAATAGCGCCCCACCCCTCCCCAGACCCTGGGAGCCACCACTCTCCTTTCTGTCTCGATGAGTTCGATGACTCTAGGGACCTCACATGAGCGAATCATGCAGTATTTGTCCTTTCGTGACCAGCTGTTTCACTGAGCAAAATGTCCTCACAGTTCACCATGTTACAGCATGTGTGAGAATTCCCTTCCTGTTAGGGCTGGATGATCTGTTCACCCTTCACCTGTGGATAGACGCCTGGGCCACTTCCACCCTCGGCCGTGGCACACAGTGCTGCTGTCAACACGGGTGTGCACAAGCTAGCTGTTGTCAGCGTGTAGAAATGATGCAGGTTCAAGGGTTCTAACCGGCCTTTTTGTGGCTTGCAGTCCCCCCAGCGGGTCGCTCTGGGCTCTACAGGCCATCACGTGCTAGGAGTGGGTGTCTCGCTGGCCTTTCCAGAAGTCACACTTCGAAGGGTTCCACAGGTGGCATCTAGTGCGGGGCCGAGGCCTTGGGCCTTCTCCAGCCAGGTGTGGGCCGGCTGCCTCTCGCCGGGTCTCGTCCTCCTGCCCTCTGTCACGTGTGGGTCCAGCGCTTTGTGGGTGGAGGTAGAGCAGACGTAGCTGTGGCTGACCTCGCCGGACACCCTGCCTCTCTGGCTGGGCCCCCGAGGACAAGGGCGGGGAGTGTGGCCTCAGCTGGAGTAGACCCCGGCCCGGCCAGGCCTGCTGAGAGGCTGGGAGGCGGCGGCCGCTGTGAATGGGCTCCCGAGAGGAGGCCCATGGTTCTCCAGGAGGGTGCTGGGACGTCCCTGTCGCCTGGGCACCTGCGTCATCTAGGTTTGCTTTCTAGTTTTCCTACCTCTCCTGTCAACATTGACGATGGGAACAACCAAGGTGCTGGTTTCTCTTAGCACTTCTGGTTCTCCGGGGCCTGTCTGCACCGAGCCTGGGCAGTTGTCCCCGCCGGGAGCCTGGGCCGAGAACCCTGATCCCTCTCCACCGTCCTCTGCCCCTACCTCGATCGTGCGCGTCTTTACTGAATGCCCAGAGCGGCTGTCCATCAGTGTCCGCTGAGGCTCGCTCGCCAGGGTACAGCGTCCCCTGGGGCCCCCAGAGGAGCGAGCTGCCTCCCAGAGTGATGCTTCTGCAGAAGCCAAGCGAACAAGTGGCGTCGGAAACGAAATCAAGTCTGGGGGAGTGGGGCCCTTTGCTTTTGTGTAGTGGGCGCGAGAACAGGTTTGCGTGGGGAAGGGGTCTCAGATGGCCCAGAGTGAGCTTAGGGCCTCGTGAACCACAGTGGGTCAGTTACCAAGAGGAACGTTCTTGGTCAGATTGTGAAAGTAACTGTTAAGTAAGTTCACTGTGGTAAACGCTATGCAAGGTTAGGTGATGTTTTGGACCCACAAGTGTACTGATGTTTGTTATCTTAAACTGCACTTTGAACACCAAGGTGACAACTTTCTCCCCTCCCACCTGTGCCCGGGCCTTCCTCTTTTGTCCCCTGACATCTCTCTGGACGCCCCCATGGGTACAGGGGACCCTTGTCCCGCCTTTGGACAGAGGAGCTGGCCGTGCAGCCAGGCGCCATCCACTGGCCCACAGCGATGGCGGCGGTCCCGTGGGCCAAAGCTGTGCTCTCAAGGAGCCTGGGTCCTACCCGCTTCCAGGTGGGGGCCTGGCAGAGCTGCCGTGGCGAATACGCCCACCCTTCCCCACTGGGAGTCTGTTTTATTTTTTGTATTTTCAAAAAGAGCATCCCCCAGACAGTCTGCCCGGCTTGATTGATGCTGGGAGTGGAAGCTTTTCGCAGTCCTTGGCCTTTGACCTTGATTCCCGAGGGCGGCAGTGGTTTCTGGCATGCCCGCTGGGGGACTGTGGGCATGTGCCGACTGCGCTGCCGCTGCCGAGACCCAGGTTTTGTAAACATTCGGGAGCCACTTCCCAGGGTCACCGCTGGGGATGTTTTCTGCTGGCTCGCACTGATAAGCCTCCAACCAAGCATGGTTTCTGCTCGCCGTAAAGGATGATCCACTCCAGGAGGTTAAAATGAAATACCCTGGAGGGCCACACAGCTGGACCTGCCCTTCCCGAGCGCCCGAGTCCCGAGTCCACACAAGCTGGGCTCTCATGGTGTTTAAGCACAGAAAGGGAGGGCGCCCCTCCTGCCCTACAGACACGGATGGCCGGGTGCCGCTCGGAGCTCCCATGTGGCACCGAGTGCTGGCCCTGCCCACGTGCCCGGCCGCAGCCACCAGGACAGTGGATGTTGGCATCGAGAAGTGGGCCCTGCAGCCTGGAAGCGGAGGAGGCCTGAGCCCCTTCCTCGGCAGCCTTGATCTCCAGTGGTGGATTAAGCAAGTTAGCAGTTAAAGCAGTTAATTGCTGTGCAGGGGGCCCGGCTCATTGTTTGTCTGTGAATCACCCGCCCACACCAGGTGTCTCAGATAATAGACTGGGAACTTCAGGGAGGAGGATTTCCTGTCTGCAGATGTGCCGATTACAGCGCTGAGTGAAGACAGTCAGCCTGGCTGCTAGGCTCCAATTCGAGGGAGTTAACCAGTTGTGGCCTGAATCCCCAGGTCTGGGCAGATGCCTCCCCGCATAGAGGCTTCTAGGCTCCAGCAGAGCTTAGATTTGCTTTAAGGGATGGACAGACTACCTCTGGGTCACAGCCATGGGACACCAGGCGCTGAGATGGTCACATGTGCCTGGGCATCCCAGCCTCTCCGGACATCTCAGGCGCGTCTGTCCCTGTGCCATGGTAGTCCTCTCCACAGTCAGGGTGTGGGGCAGCTGGTGTGCAGGAGGGGCCTTGCTGAACCCGGGGGGCCCTCGGCCCAGATGGCCACTGTTCCCTCAACGGAGTTCCGGGAGGGCAGACCCAGGCCTGCCCTGGACCCCTCGGTGTGGTGGGTGAGCCCTGGGGCAAGAACCAGCCCAAATCTTACCCCGGCCACTAAAGCCATTTTCTCTTCCTCGGGCTTTGTTGTAGACAGCTCAGAGTCATCACCTGTGTGCAAACCCACTTCCGAGCCTCTAGGGCCCTGGCCCCGGCCCCGGCCCCAGCCCCAGCCCCTGCCCCGGAGCATGGCTTCCCGCCTTCTATGGAACACCACGCACAGGCCAGCACCGGGAGCCGCCATGTGTGCACCAGGGGGCTGGGTGCCCAGGACCCAGAGGGGAGCAGTCGGCCCAGGGAGGGCTGCAGCACAGGCTCCCCTCTCCACCCGGAGCTGCTGGCTCAAGTTTGCATGGTTGGGACCATCCTTGCTCAGCTGCGTTCTGCTGTCAGCTGTCCCCCACAGACGCGGCCCACGCAAGGCCCTGCGGCATGTCCCCCTGGTGGGTGCCAGGCAGCAAGAGTGGGTGGGAGTCGAAACAGAACCAGGCCCCCAAGGCTGGGAATTCTTCGGTGGGAGTGCACCGAACCCAGCGAGAGGGAAGAGGCCGCTGGGGCCTGCACCTCCTGGAGGCCCTGAGGGGTGGCCCTGGCGCCCCCTGGCTGGGCGCTGGGGAGGAGCTGATGGGCGTCACTGAGCATGGACACAGCCTAGTCTGGAGAACCCCCAGGTTGCTCACCGTCTTCTTCCCAGTGGGGACTCAGAAGTGACCCGGCCTGCATCAGCCGGTGGCGTGCCTGGCCCTGCGCAGGTGTGGATTAGGAGTGCATCCTTGGTAGTCTAACACCTTTTTGTTTTAGTGCAATTTTGTTGTCTGTAATTACTGACATCAAGAGAGACCCAAGGGTCGGGCGGTGGCTCACACCTGTCATCCCAGCTCTTTGGGAGGCTGACGTGGGAAGATCTGAGACCAGCCTGGGCAACACAGTGAGACCCTGTCTCTAGAAAAATGAAAAAAATTACCTGGGCATTGCAGCTGCACCCCTCGTCCCAGCTACTCAGAAGGCCGAGGCTGGAGGATCCCTTGAGGCCAGGAGTTGGAGGCTGCAGTGAGCTATGATGGCACCACTGCACTCCAGCCTGGGCGGCAGAGCCAGACCCTGTCTCAAAAAAGAAAAAAAAAAAAGAACAGAAAACAGAGAGACTGCTGAAATCTGCCTGCATGTGGGCTTTTCTTTTCTTTTCTCTTTCCTCCCCTCTCCTAACCCCTCCCCTCTCCTCTCATCTCCTCTCCTCTTTTCGAGGGCAAGAAGGTAGACATTCACGCTCACGGGGCCCTTCCTATAGGAACCTGCCGAACTCTGAGAAGCGGCTGTGGTCTTCCCGCCACACTGAGTGGCCCTGGGGCACCACTGCTCCTGCTGCAGCAGCCTCGGCTCAGCCCTGGCTCACAGCAGCGCCAACCCCTGGAAGGGCCTGGCGAGGGCGGGGGCAGCAGTGCCCTGAGCTGCGACCTGCCTGGCGCCCAGCAGCTCATCCTGCGTCCAGACTCGTGTCCGAGGGGCTGGCCTGCCCTGCAGTGACCTTTGTTGGGTCTGTCACCAAGCAGACTCAGGGCTTATGGTTAGAACTCACTGAAAACCAAAGATAAAAGCTTAGTGGAAACGCCGTGGAGCTAAGCAGGTGCCGTCATGCGTGTTATCACGTGCCGTCCACGTGCGTCTGCGTTCAGCCAGAGCCGGCCTCAGGGAGGCTGTATTTACAGTAATAGTCGTTAAAGCAATAATGACCACCCACCATGGAGCACGCTCCTTCCTGGGGGTCCCGGGGGCCCAGCTGGAGGCTCCACTGCGCTGCAAGGCCCGCTGTGGGTTTCAGGAGCCACATGAGCACATCTGACGCTTTGCCAGTGGACACAGGCTGGCGTGAACAGGAAGGGCCACGGCTGCCTCCAGGGGAGCCCAGCCCCACTCCCAGAGAGCCCCCCAGGTGTGAGGCACCGTCAGGATGGCCCATGGGTCCCTGGTGGGCATGGCAGTCACAGCGAGTAGCCAGATCAGGTCACATCGCAGTCCAGGGGCTCATTCATTCACTCAGCAAACACTGAGCCTCGGCCGGGATGCGAGGCTGGCAGGACAGTGCGCACTCCTGCCCCTGGGGGGCTCACAGCTGTTGGGGGGGGTCTGGGGCTCGTTGAGAAGGGGCCATTCAGAAAAAAAAATGAAGACGATGATAAGTAGAAAAAAACAACCAGCTTCAGGGATCTGACTCCAGTTCCAAAGGTTGGTCTGCTTGGTCCAAGGCGCTGCACCAGTGTGTGGTGGGGCTGGCCCTGGGGCCACATGGCGTCAGGACAGTGGCCAGGCGGCCATGCAGGCCTGTGTGTGGAGCCCTGCCACCTCGCAGGGCAGCCACCACGAGCCCCCGCACCCTGTCCTCTGCCCTGCACTTCCTCTCTCGTGCTGGGCCGCGTCTGTCTGGACCTTAGCCCCTCGCTCCCCTGCCATGCTGCTGCGGGCACCTAATCTCACCTCATTTCACGGCTGCTCTTCGCTGGTGGGAACGTGTGCCCCAGGCGGCTGTGAAATCGGAGGACATGCCATTTTCCGTCGCGGGGTAAGATAGGCCATGTTACTGCGTGTGGCCGGCCGTCTGTGCGTCCCTGTGTCTGGCAGAGGAGGTAGGAATGACCAATGGCTGCCATCTGGGTGGCTGGGGCCAGGCCGACTGGGCGCCCTGCGCCAGCAAGGGGATTGCATCCTGCTCTGAGCATGAGGGAATGGGACTTCAGGAGCCACCCTGCCTCTGCCGCGGCCACCACCCTGGTCCTTTGCTCAGTGAGGCTCCCAGTAGGGGATCAGGGCATCCCAGCTGGCAGGGCCTGGTTCCCTGTGACATGGCCTGGCATCACCTGTGTCTAGGCAGATCATCCACTGGTGCCAGCCTGCCTGGCACCCGACTGCTGCAGCCGAGCAGCGCGCAGAGGCTGGAGCCAGCCTCCCGCGAACTTGAGAAGCTCGGCTTAGCGCAGCCTCCGTGTTTTGACTTCTCGCTCCAGGACAGCAGCTGGGGACTTCACGTTTTCCTTTCACAGGGGCTTCGTCTTCCAGATGCTTAGGTGGGCACCGCCCACTTCCTGGCCGCAAGGAGGCTGGTTTGTGCGGGTGCTGCAAGCCGTGGGGCTGTGCCGTTGACTCCAAGTCACGCTGGCTGTCAGGGACTCGTCCTGAGCCCCTGGGAGCTGACAGCAGCCTGGCCCTGGGGTCTGCCCACTGCCCCTGCCCTCCCGGGGTCGGCAGGAAGAGCTGCTGTGGCCACACCCGTCTGAACCAGGAGAGAAAGGGTCCTCTGCCGGTCGCTTGGTCATGACAAGGCCCGTGTGCCGGCCTCGCTCCAGCCCCAGGCAGCGTGGAGCCTGGCAGAGGCCGCCGTGCCCAAAGCCCCAGGACTGGCCATCCCCAACCCCTCCTGGCCTCTGCGCCCAAGAGTAGGAGCAGCTTGTGGCTGTGCCCTGGGATGAGCCCAGTGTGGCTCAGGTACTGTCCCTTGGCCCAGCTCCTCTCTGGGCCACGGGGTCTCCAGGCTGGGGCTGTTTGCTGGGCAGCAGGGGGCCGCAGCGTGGAGCGGCAGGGACCTGGCCGCTGGCCCTGCTCGCTAGGCCCTGTGCCAGGGGTCGTGAGCCTGCCTTCGCCTAGTAGAAGAGACCTTCAGGCCCCATCTGGGCAAGGGCCACCCCAGGACCTGAGCATTGGCTGGGGGTGCAGCCTGGGGCGTGGCCCCTCGGCCTCAGCTTATCCAGACAGGGAGGAGGCCATTGAGAGCCATTGGGTGTCCCTTGGAGGAGGCCCCGCTGGACTCTGAGGCCTGGGGGCCAATGGCTCTCGGCGCCCAACCGTGCTGGGCGGGGGTTGCAGGGAGGCCAGGCAGAGCGCCGGGTGCCCACAGCCCCCGTGGACGCCTGGTTTCTCCTATGAAGCCAGCACAGAGCGTTGATGTCACACTGGTGGCCTGTGGCAGGGCCTGGGGCCAGGGCACACCGAAGGTCCCGGAGTCCTGTGCTCAGCACTCTGGTATTGGGCAGTCGCAGCATCGGCAAGCGCCTGCTCCTTCCCGTGGGCCAGAAGACGGGAGGCCGCTGTGTCCTCAGTGGGGCAGGGCGCTGCGCTGGCCACGCCGTCTGGCGAACATTCACGTCAGACACTGGGGCCCTTGGTGCCAGTGCTGCTTTTCGCTTGACCAATTCTGAGCCAACCTTCCGAGAACCGATTTAACTAGAAGGAGCCTAGGTCAGAACTGCTACAGAAGCCGTCAGCCCTCTCTTCGTCTCCTCCAGGTCGAGTTCCAGAAACCAGAAGTCTGAATTTGGAGAAGTCTGGGGTGAAAACCAGCCCCGACAGCCAGAAGATCCTGGTGGACTCCCGGGACGCCACCTCCGTCCCCCACATCTACGCCATAGGTGACGTGGCGGAGGTACGGCCTGTGCCCTGGGAGCCGGCGTCCCCACCCGCTCCAGCTGGACCTGGGACATGCTCTGGGGGCTGTGGTCCTATGGGAGTAGTGACCCCAGGGGCTGGCAGGGCTCTTGTCCTTGGAGGAGGTGGGCATTGCGCTCTGCTCTCAGTGCTGTGCCCTTCTGTGTGAGGCAGCTTAGGGCCAGCTGAGAACACAAACAGCAGCCCCTGTTGGGAGGCTGCCGTGGGTCGGCCTGCAGGACAGGCCTCAACCTTCCCGCAGTTGGTCTAGAGGCACAGTCTCAGACGTGCTGCTGCTGGCACGGCCTTGGGGCCGTCCTGTCCCCTGGGCTGAGTGGCAGGCCCTGCCCTCTGATCCGCAGCAGGTCTATCCCCTCTGAGGGGGCGTCATGCCGTTGCCGTGGAGTGGAGACCAGCGTGGGTCTCTCCCAGGCGGGGGGCTAGACCTGGGGACCACACGGCCCTGGAGGCAGCACCCCCCACGGGCCAGCGGCAATTTCTGCCTCACTCCCTGCCCTGGAAGGTGGGGCCGCAGCAGCCCCCTTATGAGGCCTTGGCGGACGTCCCTCTACGGGCCCCCAGCAAGAGCCCCACGTGGTCGGCCATGTGGTACCACCCCCCATAGCCTCAGGAGTGGCTGGCCGCCCCGCATGTGTCCAGCGGATCCCAAGGAGGGCATCTCAGGGGGTCCCTGGTCAGATGAGCCTGAGGGGGCCTCCCTGCCTCAGCCTCCTGTCAGTGTTAATGTCCTCGGGCTGCCGTGACAAATCACCACACACAGGGTGGCTTAGAACAGAAGTCAGAAGTCACGGTGAGGGCAGGGCCAAGCTCCCTCAGGAGCCTCAGGGAGGACCCTTCCCGCCTCTCCCAGTGGTGGCCACGTCCCCTGACTCCGGTTCGTCTCACACAGTCTGCCTCTCATTGGCTTTAGGGTCCATCCTAATTCCAATGTGACCTTGTCTTAGTCCTTACCTTAATTATATCTGCAAAGACCCTATTTCCAAATAAAGTCATGTCTGAGGTTCCAGGCGGACCCGCCGGGGTTCTGTCCGACCTGTCTGGTCGGCCTGTCTGTGTGAACGGACGCGAGTGCCTTCGCGTGCTCATCTCTGTCCCGAGGCCCCTGCCTGCTGGGCCGGGCAGAGCCGCTGCTTGGCGTGATCTTTGCAAGTGCAGCTTCATGCCCGTGGGCCGTGTGGGCGTGACGGTCTCTGATCACAGGAGTCTGTCACATGCTATGGGCGCCACGCCCTAGTACCATGCCAGAGAGCGCCGTGCGCATCCGCACACACCCTCCCTGCCGAAGTTGGACTTCCCTCGGCTGCAAAGCGTGCAGCTCCCAGGCTCCTAGGCCAGTGGCAGCGTGATGGACACTGCAACATTTTGAACTGTGTTGCCAGAAATACACAGCATACGCAAAGGCATTCTTTTTTTGGGACACAGTCTTGCTTGGTTGTCTCAAGTAGAGTGCAGTGGCATCAGCCTAGCTCACAGTAACCTCACACTCCTGGGCTCAAGCGATCCTCCTGCCTCAGCCTCCTGAGTAGCTGGGACTATAGGCGTCAGCCACCGTGCCTGGCTGGCCAAAAGTATTCTTTATTTAAAAACTAAGCCCACTCCTTGGGAAAGGCCATTCTGAGCAGCGCAAAGAGTTAACTTTAGTGGTCCCAGGAGCTGGGAAGCGCTGGTAAGTGGGGCGGCGCCATTGTTTAATGAGATATTGTGTGCTGCGCACATGGATGTTTCCGTGGTTAGTCAGGCCTGCTGGAATGCACGGGCTGCTTTCCCGAGTTTATCTCTGCGGATCTCTATTCATTTCTGGAATGCCAGACAACATCTGCATTTCCTGCTACAGAGGTGACAGGCAGCCCGTCCCGGCAGACGCGTGCAGGAATGCCTGAGGCAGGGCGGAGGGGTCTCCGGCAGAGCGACCATCTGATTTGGGATTTGTCATGGGCTGTGCCGTGCCAGTCGCGCAGCGCGTCGGGAGCACATGGAATGCTTCGGGGGCTGCACTGGCTGGGATTCCAGTTAATGCGAGCGGCAGCAGGATCCCTTGTGAGCTCTGTCGGGGGCCAGCTGCCCCAGGTCAGCAGCTCGAGGAAGGGGTTCAGAAAGAAGCCTTGAGCCAGCAAGCAAGGGCACGAGCCGGCTCACCAGCAGCTCCCTTTCTCGTCCAGGGCAGGGTGGCACCACAGGCCCCTCCCTAGCAGGACAGAGGGCAGCACCGGAGGGAGACGCCCTGGGATGCCCACGGAGGATGAACCTTGCGTGGGGAGGGCTTTCGCCTTGCTGTGCTCAACGCAAACGGCGTTGGGGGGTTTTAGAAAGGGAGACACCCGCTAGAGAGGGTTGGCTGGGGGTGTGGGGGCTGCACGGGCTCCCTGGACATGGTGCTGACGTGGCCCCTGTGCCTTCCCTCAGGGGCGGCCCGAGCTGACGCCCACGGCCATCATGGCCGGGAGGCTCCTGGCCCAGAGGCTGTTCGGCCAGTCCGCGGCCCTGATGGACTACGACAACGTGAGTGCTCCCGCAGGCGCCGGCCCAGCCCAGGAAAGGCAGGGCTGGTTCTGCCGGGTGAGGGGTGTGTGTGCACCACTGTGCCTACGTGTGGGCGGGTGCACACGTGTGCACGTGTGTGCTTGTGTGTATTCGAGGGTGTCGTGCCCACGTGTGCGTGCGTGCTTGTGGAAGCACAGGTGTGTGGTTCAGCTTCAAGACTGCGGCCCAGACATGGGTGAGCGAACCGCTGCTGTGTTCGTGACCTGCCGCCAGTGCATCCAGGAACTGGGCCTGTGATGGCTGCTGTCCACGTCACGCAGTGGGGACCTCTGATTTGGGGGCCTGAGGAGTCTGCCTGAGTCTGGATCCACTTGCAGGTCCCCACGACTGTCTTCACCCCGCTGGAGTACGGCTGTGTGGGGCTGTCGGAGGAGGAGGCTGTGGCTCGCCATGGACAGGAGCATGTGGAGGTGAGCGGCAGGGGAGGGGGCAGACGGGGCTGATGCCGCCTGTGCAGCCCTTGCCCCCTGGAGGGCCCCACCCTGCACAGAGGCCCTGTGAGCGGGATGCCAGTGGCCCCGCTTCCTGGGGCTGCAGCTCGGCAGGGCGGGGTGCAGGGCCCAGAATTGCCGGTGGCCGCAGTGCAGCAGGAAGGATGGGGGTCAGGGCATTGGAGGGAAGGCCGAGGCCTCCGGCCCCCTTTGGGGTGTGGCCCAGCCTTTGGCCTTGGGTCTGGCCTGCTGCTGTGTCTTGAGGGAGGGGGAAGGGGCTGAGCTGCCTCATTCTGAGGCCAAGGAGGCACCAAAGAGAGGTCCTGTCGCCTGGCACCCCCACCTCCCCCAGCACCGTTGGGGTCCCCGCCATGGTGCCACCGGCTCCCCTGCTGGGGTCTCAAGGGCGCTCGAGGGTTCTGGCAGACGGGACCCCACCCTGCCCCAGTCCTGCTCTGATCCTCCTCCCAGATTCGTCCAGACACAGGCCGGTCACCCTGCAGGAAGGGGGTTTCCACAGGGCAAGGCTGCTTTTGGGGTCTGCTCTGGCAGGCGAGCCTCAGCCCTGGCAGCGGAAGTCTTTGGCACGGTGTCATCCCGCTGCCGCGGCAGCGCACAGGCACCCGGGAGAAGCCAGGCCCCACGCAGCCTGGGCGGCCAGGCAGGGCGCTGGGGATGAGCCCCTGGGCCCCACAGCCGGCCCTTCCCCCGCAGCCAGCCCCCCATCAGCGTCAGCGGGCCGGGCCTGACAGACCGGCCTTCCCCGGGCACTTTATTTGCTGTTTTTGTTTGATTCATCACACGTACGTTGGGACATATGTTCATGGCATTTTATAATGTTTTAGTTTCACGATGTTGAATGGCCAAATACCCTTTGTTTGTTTTCTTTTCAATTCAGTCTTAGTTAGAACAATATTCTCTGAAGCTGCATTAATTAATAATGGCTGTGCAGCACATGTGAGGGCCCTGCTCATTTTTTACTCGGCCGCAGCCCGGACACGCTGTCGAGCCCTTCGTGGGTGCTGAAAGCCTTTGTCCGACAGCTCCGGTGCGGCCGGGGCCTCTGTGCCCTCAGCACCATGCTCAAGTGAGGGCCGAATCAGGGCCACGGCACCCAAGGGAGCTTGGGTGGCCGCCCACCCATTCCTGCTCCCAGCATTGGTCGGAGGGGGGAGTGTGTCCACCCATGTGTCCTCTTTGGGGATACCCCAGGGCCCTGTGCCCAGCCTTGGGCTCTGCAACATGGCACAGTGGGGGCACGTGGGCAGCCAGCGTGGCTCCCTGTTCCTGGGAGAGAGGGTTGCATCCTCACCCCAGACCACACCTTTGGGCCAAAGGAACGGTTCTGGGTCCCCACTGCACCCCTACCTGGTCCACGCAGCCCGTCCAGCTACAAAACGCCATGGGACTTGTTTAGCTGTGGCCACTGACTCCAGGAATTGGTACCTTGCCACCAGGTTTATCATGCATATTATAAACCACTGGAGTTCACAGTGGCTGAACGGGACGCGTCCCAGTGTTACATAAAGGTGAGCCTCCCGTGGGCCTGGGCCGGGGTGCACTGAGGTTGAGGGTGGGATGGGTTGGGGGCCCTTCAGGGCAGTGCGAGGGCAGAGGGTGTGTCCCACAGCGCCCCCAGGGCAGGGCCGGCGACGCAGGGCTGTGGCTTTCAGATGGTGTGCCTGAGGGAGCCCCCGCAGCTGGTGCTGGGCCTGCACTTCCTCGGCCCCAACGCAGGCGAAGTCACTCAAGGATTTGCTCTGGGGATCCGGTAAGTCCAGAGGAATGTCGGCCGCTCGTGGTGCTCGAAAGGCGTCCCCCGAGCGTTGGCGGTGCCACAGCGGGAAACGCTGCGTTTCGTGTTGCTTTTGTGTGGCCTTCGTGTGTCAGTGGCAGGGATTCCTCAGGACCCCTCAGCCGTGGCTGGTTCGGTGGGACGGGCGGCGGCTTTCTTCTCCAGCCAGACGCCGTTGGGCCAGAGCCACAGGGAGTGTCTGCTGTGGCCCGGGGTCCCTGTGTGGGGCTTTTCTACACGGAATAAGCAGGGTTGGGGCCTCGCACACCAGGCGACCCCTTGGGCAGCTGTAAGCAGTGTCTTCCGGAGCTCGAGCCATTGCCCAGGCCTTGGGTTCAGGCTATGTGTTTTCAGAGTCCCTGGGCCAAAGGAGGCCACGGCAGAGGCTCTGTGGGGGCTGTCAGGGCAGCTGGAGTTTGGGACATCATGCGTAGCCTGAGGGGGGGCTGGATGTGGGGCGTCAGAGGCAGGAGGACCGGGCCGGCATGGTGTTGGGGGCCAAGCAGAGAGGGGCATGGGGAAGGGCTGGGCTCCTGGAGAGGGTGTGAACACGGGCGGAGGAGCAGGGCCAGCACCCAGAAAGGCTGTCCAGGGGCTGTGCAGGCACTGGAAGGTCAAGCCAGATGCCCGGGGCACCCCAGCCTCCTCCACGTGCAACCTTGGGTGGGGCCCCCCACCGTGGGGCAGCGAGCCTGCGGCCCCGCTGTGGCCCTCTTGGCCCCGCATGCACAGGTGTAGGCATTGCTGGGCTGTGGTGGATCTCCCAGGGCAAGGGCTCCAGAGGGCAGCAAGCAGCAGGATCCAGGGTGGGCTCCCGTCCTTGGACACATGTCCACGGTCCCTGAGCTGTGGAGCCATCTGTGGCAGGGCCATCATTTGGAAGTTCAGTCCAGTGTGACCATTGGAAGGAAGCCTGTGGGCCTGGTCCAGCCTCTGCTGAGAGGCCTGCTGGAGCCCTCAAGGGGTAGGGTGGAACCTGGGCACCCCCTGGCCTCTGGTGAGGGCTGGCAGGTCCCGCCATCCATGGTACCAGCTCTGTCTTGGGAGATCTCTGGGGCCGGCAGGGGACAGGGAGGCCCTGGCTCTCCCACAAGGCCATCACTATCCATAGAGGCTATTGCCAGGACTGGCACTCAGCTTCCAGAACAATTTCTGGAAGGGCCATTTAAAATATGGCAGCCTCTTTTTATAATGCAACTGTAAAAGGCTGGTTTCCTTAATATGCAAAGAGCTCTTAAAAGTCAACAATAATAATTATAGAGCAATAGAGCAAACAACCCAATAGAAAAATAGACAACACAAATCAGCAGATCACAGGAGAAAAAATAAACAGTAGAAAGCTTCTGAGCCTTGGAAATTTAAAATTTGGATTTTTTTTTTTTTTGAGACAGAGTCTCACTGTCTTGCCTGGGGCGAGTGCCGTGGCATCAGCCTAGCTCACAGCAACCTCAAATTCCTGGGCTCGAACAATCCTACTGTCTCAGCCTCCTGAGTAGCTGGGACTACAGGCATGCGCCACCATGCCCAGCTAATTTTTTCTATATATATTTTTAGCTGTCCAATTAATTTCTTTCTATTTTTGGTAGAGACGGGGTCTCGCTCTTGCTCAGGCTGGTCTCAAACTCCTGAGCGCAGGACGATCCGCCCGCCTCGGCCTCCCAGAGTGCTAGGATTGCAGGTGTGAGCCACCGCGCCTGGCCTAAAATTTGGAATTTTAAGGTGTAATTAAAGCACCAAGGAACTATTTTGGTTGGAGAGGATGAAAATGTTTGGTATCGTCCAGTCGAGATCAGCATCTGTGTGGAGGATTCACTGAAGGTTAGAGCGAGTCAGGTGTTGCAGATGAGGTTGGGAGGACGGCGTGGACCGGACCAGCCTGCAGGGGCCTTGGTCTGCATTTGAAGTGCACTCACCTGCTCTTCGAGTTAGGGCCTCACCCAACACACGTGTACCGCATGTGTGTGGCGTGTAGATGGAGGAAGAGCCACGTGTTACAGCCTCATCTAATGGCAGACAATGGGAGCTACTGCCATTGGCGCCCTGCGGGCTGTCCACACGTGCTGTGCCCCCAGGGAGGTAAGCGGTGGACGCCAAGCTGAGCGCGTGTGGTGGTGCGGGGGTGCGTGGAGACGCCTGTGACACCCACAGCAGTGCTGTGTGCTGCCTCTGGCAGGTGGCCAGGGAGCCTGGTGGGACTGGACCTCAGGAGGCCAGGAGGTGGCCTGGGAGCAGAGTGGCTGTGGGTCAGGCAGCTGCTGCTCCTCTGCTGGTGGCAGCGCCAGGCCAGGCCAGATTGTGCACTCGCTCCGTGTGGGCAGGATGCTGGGGCCAGCCACACACAGAACAGCCGGCTCCCTGCCTCGTGTGCAGGCACCAGGTGTCACGCCGCCATAAGTGAGAAGTGCTGGGCACTGCGCAGAAATGCAGAGCCGGACAGGCAGTGGGGACCGGGAGGGTGCCGGCTGCAGTGAGAAGAAGTGTGCTGTGGGTGGGGCACAGGATGGAAGCCGCGCTTTGGAGGGGTGAGGGGAGATGGCCCTGAGGGGACACGGTGGCTGGATGGGGGACTGTGCCTGGGCGAGGGACTGTGCCCGGTGGGGAGGACTGTGCCTGGGTGGGGGACTGTCCCTGGGGGGAGGACTGTGCCTGGGTGGGGGACTGTCCCTGGGGGGAGATTGTCCCTGGGGGAAGGACTGTGCCTGGGCGGGGGACTGCCTGGGGGGTGAGGAGCAGGAGGCCAGGCCAGGGCAAGCCAGAGAGCAGTGGGCGGTGGGCACTGGGCATCTGCTGGAGGGAGGTGGCTGGGTCCAGCACGTGCTGGCGGGTGTCCTGGCTGCTCCCTGGAGAAGAGGTTGGGGACAGTGAGGAGACTAGTGACCTGGAGGCTGCCCCCAAGGGGTGGGGGGCGTGGATGCACCACCCCCTGACTCCCCGCTCGTCTCCCCCACCCCCATCCCCGTGTGCAGGTGTGGCGCCTCCTACGAGCAGGTGATGCGGACAGTGGGCATCCACCCCACCTGCTCCGAGGAGGTGGTCCGGCTGCGCATCTCCAAGCGCTCGGGCCTGGACCCCACGGTGACGGGCTGCTGAGGGTAAGCGGCCGTCCCTGCCCAGCTGAGGGCACACGGCACGCCTCCCACCACCGGGCTTCTCAAAGGCATGGATCCAGGTAGGCAGGGGCGGGCTCCATGCTTGAGGACAGAGTATGTGGCTGGGGGTGCGTAAGTCACAGGCTCCCTCCCAGTGCGTGGCAATGCTGCACCTGCCGTTCCGCCTTGAGTAGGTGAGCTCCATGCCCAGTGCCCGGGCCAAGGTGGCCAAGAGGCAGGGCTGGGAAGGGAGACCCCCGAGGGCCCCAGCCTCTGCAGAGCACCCCCAGACCCGCTGCTGCCCTCACATGTAGGAGCTGTGGAGGGCCAGGTTCACACCTGCAGGGCCTGTCCTAGGTGGAGGATGTCCCCAGGCAGGCTGAGCTCAGACAGTCTCACGTTGCTGCCGCCCCGGGGCTGCGGCCGGAAGCTGGCCTCCCTCTGCGGCCTCGCTCCTTTCCCTGTCGCCCAGAAGGTGGAGACACTGCCTTGTGCATGGCTGCCGCCCACACATCTGGTTCTGTTGCAGCTTTGCACAGCTGGCTGAAGCCCCAAGAGTGTGTTATTCCTCTTCTGAGGAGGAAGAAGTTAGCGAGTCCCTCCTGGGCCCTGCCACAGGGATGCGCGTGCTAGACCCTCTCCATCCCTCGGTCTGACAGTGTCCCCCGAGCCCCGGCCACCGGGCTGGGTCCTTGGGGCAGGGCAGTCTGGCTTACCCTGGGTGCCCTGGTGGCTATCGGCCCCTCCTGGGGTTGGGTCCTTTGGGCCCCCTGTCCCCGGGACTGAGGTGGAGACGAGGCAGAGCTGTGAGCTCCTCCTCAACAGGCTTGAGGGTCCAACAGCACCGAGGGGTCCTGGAGTGGCCCCTCCAGGGTGCTCGGGGCACCCTGCCCCGCCGCAGACCCCCTGAGCCAGGGCTGCCTTTGATAACGGACAAACAAAGGGTGTCCTGAGGAAATGCTTATCAGAATATTGCACCTAACAGAGCTGTTTTGTTAAGAGCCTGCTACAAATTTTTATTATTTCAAAACATTTTTATAGCACGGCATGGCTCCCTGTGACACATCGCCCTGGGAGGTTGGGGGCCACCCACGAGGGTCGGTGTACGCGGCTATAGGAGCATTAGGGATGGTGTGGCCACCCGTGCTGACCCCGCCATCCTTGGCAGGACAGTGGAGGCCAGGCCTGAGAGATGGCCGGCGTGGAGCAAGAGTGTCTGGATGGACAGCCTGTGTGCCCTGCAGGGATGGCTTGAGGGGGCTGTGAGCCCCCACACCTGCACCGCCCACCCCTCCCGCCTCGGCCCGCAGCCCCAGGCTCCCGACGCCAGATGATGACGGCCTGGGCAGAAACCCGCCCTTCTGGGCTGTCCACGTCCGAGTTCCCCTGGCGTTTCTGCAGTGCAAATAAAGAGTTTTCCTGAAGTGTGCGCTCTACCTGTGGTATCCCGCTGCACACCCCACCCCACCCAGGATTGCCCCGGTGGGGTGGGGTCTGGCCAGCCCACCTGGCCCCTCACCAAACGTGAGTAGCTTCCAAGACCTGCCGGCAAGGGGAGCCCGTCCAAACCACTAGTGTCCGAGCTCCCATCCCAGGCAAGAAGAAGGGCCACCCCCACTGGGCCGGAAGATCCACCTGGGGAGCCTTCCCGGGACCCTCTGCTCAAGTCACCACTGAGGTCTGTGCACGTCAAAGCAGAAAGGGCAGCAGGCTTGGGAGGGGCAGGCGGCCGCGGGCTTTGTTCCAGAGCAGCCCGCCAGCAGCGACAGTGGGAGCTGGCAGGGCTGTTTGAGGCTTTCTGTCCCCGAATGTCAGTCACCTCGCTCTGTCTCCATTGTGGTCCTCCAAGTCGGCTTGTCGGCTGTGCTTAGGCTAATCCTGCGCATTGAGGTTTGACGGGCCGGGAGCGCCTGTCAGTCACCACGAGGGAGACAGCGCTGACAGCCACGGGCACGGCCCGGCATTGTGCTGGGGCTTTAGCGGCAGCTAATCGCGTGTCTTCCTTAAGAAAACATCACTTAGCCTGCCGGCCAGAAGCCCTGGATGGGACCCTGCTTGTCAGTGCACAAAGGAATGCCTTTGCACCTTAATGGGCCTGCGGAGGAGCCTCGCTGCCAGCGGGGCTCGCGAGGGAGCTCTCAGACGCCCAATTAAGACTCCAAGTGCTGGGCCGGGCCTCGCCAAGTGCAGCTCCCGAACAGCCGTGTCCCATTTAACGCACGGCTGGTGGCGCGCCCCAGCGCGTCCTGGTGGCGAGGGCTCACCTGGACTTGGAGGCAAAGGGTGAAGGCCGGGGAGGTCGGCAAACACCTGCTGCCCGGTGGGCAGGTGGGTGGAGGGTCTGGGCAGCCGCCAGGCAGCGGCCTGTGGATCCTCAGCCCTGGGAGCCGTCTTGCTGGGCAGCACACGAGGAACCTGAACCAGCCCTGCCGCTTTCTGTGCCGATGGAGATGATGCGGCTGCATGGGGCTTCAGGACGCCCCAGGCAGCTCTCTGAGTGAGGGCCGCCCGCCTCCCTCCTGCCCAGCCGGCCAGGCGTGCCCGCTGCCGATGGCCTGAGTGCCACCCTCCCATCCGTGCCCTGAGGGCCCCTCTTCCTCAGAACACATCTGGCACAGCACACCTGCCGTTCGTGACCTCTGCTCTCTCTGCGCTGTCTGGCCAGGTCTCCCGGCCTGCACCGTCACCTGGGAGGGACTGAAATGTCCACAGCACACGTCCCAGGCAGCCACAGGTCTGCTGGCTCCCGCCACACAGGGGCTCAGGCCTCCCGGTCAGTGTGGGCCGGAGTGTGGCCCATTCACAGAGAGCGAGTGTTCCAGGCACAAAGAGCCCGGGACTGCTGTCCCCAGGGCCCCCTTCAGGGCCGGGTGCTGCATCAGTAGGTGCTTGCCTGGGTGTGGGCCAGGCCCAGGGGACCCCACTCTTCTGGGGGACAGCGGCCCTGAGCCCCACCCAGGCAGCTGCAGAGGCAGGACAGGAACCAGGGACCCCGCAGGGCAGCATGTGCAGACGGGGGGCTTCCCTGGGCTACTCTCCCGGCTCCCGTGCCCAGCACTTAGGCAGGACAGGTGCACTAGGCTGGCTGGCTTCCACCTATCCCCAAACTCACCGCGCTGCCTGGCCCCCTCTCTGGGCCCGCCCTGCCCTGTCTCCTCCGCCCAGGAGTGCAGGGAGGGGCCCGGGCGCCACAGGCCAGGTGCTCTCCACCTGGCCCCGGGGCCGCCTTCCCGCCGCCTTCGCATGTTTTTATGGTGCAATGAAAATATGATTTTAATTCCTCAGATTGTTCAGTGTAACCTACAATTACCCCCGGCGACGTCCTGCACACTCTGCCTGTGGCTCCGGCTTGCGCAAGGGCGTGGAGGGAGAAGAGGGGCGGGGGCTGTCATTTGGACCATGGGGCCTCCTCTGCGCCTCAGCCTCACTCTGCAGTGGGGCAGGGTCCACACCCTGACCCTCGCCCAGCCCCAGCCGCCCCACCGTGGTCTTAGGCAGGTCCGAGGTCCCTGGAAGGTTGGTGCACAGAGGAGGGCAACAGGCAGTTATGGAGGGCGCAGCGGGAGGGCAGGGCCTATAGGGCTCTGGGGAGGGACTGGGCTTGGCGCAGGGGGTGGGCAGGGGCACCAGGGGGTGGGGGGAGGGCAGCCGAGAGGCTCACCCTCCCGCAGCCGTCACCCCAGCACCCGCAACCCTGCTGGGATCCTTGGCCGCACCGGGCGGGCAGCGGAGCCTGGGTGCCTTGGCCTTGCTCTCCTGGCCTCGATGTGACCCGGTGCCCAGCCGGGCCCTCACAGGCGGAGTTGCCCTGTGGGAAGCAGCCACGGCCGGCGGCAGCCACAGTGCAGAGCATCCTGCTACTGTGCTTGCCTCGCCGGCCACAGCTCCAGGCCCTGGCCCCTCCCAGGCTGAAGCAGGCACAGGGGCACCAAGCTGCAGGCCACCCACGACCCTGCACAGGTGACGCCCTGAGGGGCCGGGCAGTGCCGTCTCAAGGGGCTGTGAGGCCACATTGACCCCTACAGACCCTGTTCAGGCTCCAGGCGTCTGGGCCAACCCTGGCGGCTCACTTCACGTGTGCCACCGCCCTGTGCTCACGTCAGGGTGGCGTCTGGCTCCTACGGGTGGAGTCGGGGAAAGGCATGTCTGCATCCGTGCCAGGCAGGCGGGCGGGGCCTCTCCTGCCTCCCTGAGCCAGAGCCGCCCAAGCCCTGGGTCCCAGGCTGCTCCCCTCACCCTATTCCCCTCCCTTGGGGTCCCTGGGTTCCCCTTCCTGCTGGCCACCTCCACCCTGGCTCCACCCTCTGCCACCCCTCTTCCTCGCCAGTGCCCGCCCCTGGCCCTGGTCATGTGCACAAGGGGGTCGGTGTGGGCCGGTCACCGCCAGACAAGGGAGCCCCAGCCAGTTGAGCAGGAGGCAGCTGTGGACCGTGCCCAGGCCAGCAGGCGGCACCGAGCGGCCAGGGCAGGCACTACGGCCCCAGCAGGTGCTAAGGCCTGAGCTCAGGGGCCCACCAAGGAAGGAGCTTGTTCCCCTGCAGCCCCAGCCTTGCGGGAAGCATCTCCATCTGAGCTGATTCTCCATCGAGGGGGACCTGAGCCAGGCCTTGCTCCGGGGGCGTCACCCGGCCTCAGAGGAAGATACTCCTGGCCCCAAACTCAGGCTGTGGCCCTCCCACCGCGAGGGGCCTCAGACGACCACATTGGGGTAGAGCCTGTAGTGGGGGTGGGGTGGGTGTCCACTACCTGGGACTGTTCCCATGCCACCAGGGCCCCACTGCCTACCCACCCAGGGTCTAGGTCCTGCCTTTGCCCCACTTCTGCACAGCCTGGTGTGGGGGGCCTGCTGACTGCTGAGAGGAGCGTCCAGACCCTGCCCCTCAGGCTTCCATGGAGCCCTGGGCAGTAGCCCAAGCCCCCCGGTGGGGCCACCAGCACAGAAGACCCCTCTTGGCAGACCCAAGGCTGAGAAAGCCACCTCTGCCGTCTCTGGCTGGTCTGGTCCTGCCTCCCTTCCTGGCCCTCCCCATCGGGTTACCTTGGCGCTGGTGCCAGTGGAGGCCCAGAGCTGGATGGGCCTCAGCTCGGGCACATTCCCTGCCCCACCTTGTTTCTTCCTTCCTCTGCCACCATCTCAGATCTGGGCGTTCTGGCCGGGCACCGCATGGTCCTTCCTGTACCAGGCAGGGCCATAAACAAATAAACATGTACATGCTGGCACCCTGGCTGCCGCCCCGGAGCAGGAGGTGGTGGGGAGGGGCCTGCTGGGCACAGGCTCTGCCCACCCCATGCCCCTCTGCGCACCTAGGCCAGGCAGGGGCTCCCCAAGTGCCATGCAGACCCCAGCTCTGCTCTGCTTCCAGCCCAGGCTGGCGTCCCAGCTTCCACAGGGCCAGGCCGTGGGGGAGCCAAGTGGCAGGTGCCCCCTAGACGTGCTGATGAAGGAAGGCGAGGGCCCATCCAGCCATAACCCGGAATGTTCAGCTTGGGACATAACTGGACAGAAGGGTCTTCCAAAGGCAGGAACCACAAGAGACTGGAAGAGATGTCGCAGCATTGGGGGTCTAGGAGGCTGGGGCAGAGGTCGGAGGGACAGGACCCCAGGCTGCCTTGCCGGGTGCTCCTTGGGCCTCACCTGCAGCAGCCCCTGACCTCCAAGCCCAGCAGGCATGGCTGGTGTCATCGTTTCCTGTTTTCAGATGCCACTGTGACTGGGGACGGTTTGCCAAGGGCCAAGGACGTGCAGCAGACACCCTGACCTCGCGCTGGCGCTGTGGGTCCTCAGGGCACGGAGCAACAGCAAGCTGAGCCTCCCTGCAGGATCTGGGGCACCTGCACCTGTCCACGCACGGTGCCAGGCCACCGCCCTGTGGCCCACGTCCATGGAGCTTGTTGTTGTCAATAGCTGCGACGGGTCTTTTGGGCAACCCCAAGAGGGAGGAGAGACGAGACTTCCGGCTTATTTTACAGATGTTGCTTCTCAGTCCCTGAGCTTGGACATGGGGACAGCCAGGTCCGCAGCCTTCAGACCTTTGTACTTCCCTGCAGACCCTGATGTGCCCGTGCCTCGCTCCTGCCGTCCACTTTCCTGTCCCTCATCCTGTCCCTGTGCCGGCCCTCATGGCGTGGCCTCACTCCCCAAAAGCTCTCCGGTTTCTGGTCCTGCCGCTTCCCAGAGCCCTGCATGTCCTGGTCCCCAGCCAAGCACCTGTGCCATGAAGGCAGCGATGGGGCCGTCTGTGGGGCCCAGCCAAGCATCTTAGGCCTGAGCCTGCCTAATCCCAGCCCTGACGCACTTTACGGTGCTCTGGTTACCCTAATCCTGAAACCCGAGCCGGGGTCCCCAGAGCTTTCTCAGCGCCATCCGACGGGGCCGATGGGGCCTTCTCCTTGGGCAACAAGAGGCCTTCCTCCGTGTGGCTCTTGTGTGGGGACCCCGCACTAGGAACAGGGCTGGGAGCTGGGTATCCACAGGGTGGGATTCAGCCCTGATGAGCCTGACTGAGTTTAGGAAACAGCTGGGCCCTCGGCCTCCTGGCAGGGCCTGCCGCAGCCCCTCCCAGGGGCACATTCAGAGCCAGCAGTGACAGCAGGAACAGTGGGTGCAGTGGCCCAGCCCAGGCCTGGTGCATCCCGGCCTCTAGGCTCTCACGGGACACTGAGAGGGCCTTGTCGTTCTGCAGAGTTAAACTCTTCCCCCTAGTAAAATCGGGATCTTTTTGGCTTATAACTCATGATCAAATGACACCACACGCCTGGGAATAAAGTGAGACCATAAGTAAGATACGTGTGACCTTGTCACATAGCAGCTGGGGGTTGGTAGCCAGCTGGGCCCTGCTCCCCGCCCTGCCCACCACCTCCGATCCCCACTGTGGGCACCAGCACAGGATGGGGCACCCAGGGCTCCCTCTTCATAATCACATCGGGTAGACATGCCAGCCATGTGTGGCAAGGGCGGCACCTCATGTGTCTTCAGCATGGTTGAAGAGTTTTCATGCCCGGTGACTTCCCCCAAGCAGGTATAATTAGCCCCTGATCCGCGAGGGTCAAGACATGGAACAACATCAGGAACGGAAAGCAATGTCCAGACGTGCTTTCTCCAGGCCTCCTGCTTGATGAGTGAGAAGACAAACGCCGGCACCCCCAGGAGCCCCTGTGGGGTGCGATGGCACGGCCGGGCACAGGCATGCCGCCGCTGCCCTCCCCACCGGAGCAAGCGCCAGGTCCCTGCCTGCGGGAGAGGGTGGATGGGAGGCGAGACCTGCACGAGGCTTCAATGGCTCATTGTTCTGCACGCAGTGGCTGGAATCGGGCTGGGCGATTATAATAATAAAGTCCTAACAATCAGCCCATGGTTGGGTTTCCATAGCTTGGGGAGTATTTGATTCTCAAAGTCTTGGGAGGGGAACGGCATATTAACGGAGTGTGTGGTTCACAGCAGCCCGCTCTTCGCAAGTCAGAGGCTCCTGGTTGGTGCCGCAATTCTCTCAAAAGGTGCTGTACTACCTGTCAGCTCCCAGTTGCCCAGGCATGTCAGGGCGGGAAACCGCACCAGGAGGCCCAGACACGGTGGGGATGAGTCCTGCTTTCACCAGCTCAGACAAGCTCCGACCCCACCCCGCCCCTCCGAGGCCGCGATGGGGGCGCTCACGAGTGGGCTGCTCCGCCAGCCTCGGACTCGAGCGGAGCTGCTCCCGCACCAGGCCTTGTCTGGCCGCTATGCCTTTGTCCAGGCTGCTCCCCCAGCCCAGAGCTGTGGCTTCACCCCTCTGCCGTGGCTACCCCCGAACCCATGGGTTAAGATTCAGTGCAGGGGCTCCCCTCCAAGAAGCCTCCTCTGCCATCTGGCAAGGTGAGGCGCCTGCTCAGGGCTCCCACAGAGAGCTGTTTCCCTATTACCCAGCTGGTGTTTTTCTCTCTTGCCCTAAAGGGGCCTCCCTTCTTCATATCTTTGTCCCCAGCATGGGGCCTGGCACATGGTAGGTCCTCAAACGTGGCGGGAACACTTTCTGTTATGTTTTCTGTTTTTAAATGTTCATGGTGCCATGCTCTTCGAGATCCAAGGATGTGTGCTCTGTGCACACAGTGTGTCTCCAGAAAGAGGGTTGTGGCTTAGACTTGGCCCAACTTCCTTCAGCTTAGCCCCTCCTAGTCTGATTTACCAGAGCCGCCTACCAGGCAAGATGAGCAGGATGCCATGTCTTCTCCAAGCACTGGGTTGGGAACCCATGTGCCCTAACCACAAAGGCAGGCGCAGCTCGGTTGTTGGTTGTGAAACAAATGTGCAGGCGTGCTGGTTTGGGTAGTGACTAAGTAGCTTGACTGAGGGCATTTCCATAGATGACAATGATCCTCTCGAGACAAAATGTAAGACACTGCCTTAAGGCACACGAAGATCCACCAAAAGTGGTCAGAAACTGGCTGGAACCCAACCATTGAAACCATAGAAAATCCATGCCTTAGGAGAAAAAAATTATGTTCCGGGAATAAAGGATCTGCCCTCAGACTAAAGGGAAAACTGCAACAGATCCATCCTAACAAGGATAAAGCCAGGTTTCCAAAAGCTCAAAGTGGAAGGCTGCTAGAACGTCAAAAGTCAACACTCTTCAAACGAAGATAACAGAATCCAGAACCTCCGCAAAGTCCATTCACAATGTCCAGGACGCAATAAAAAATTACTAGACATGCAAAGCAACGTAAAACGTGATTTCTAGCCAAGAGATAAAGCAGCTGATAGAAACCAGCCCCAAGACAACTCAGGCATTGACAATAAATTTATTTTTTATTATTTTCAAAAAATTTAAACCATCTTAAGAGTGTGTCTGGGAAAAACATGAGCCACAGACACCATCTCTGGCTTTTTTTCCCTGAACTTAAACACAGCTATTACAAGTATGTGTAAGTACTCACAGGAAAAATGGTCATAATGAATGAACAGAGGGAATTAAAACAGATAAATCAAAACTATAAAAGAAAACTAGGTGAAAATTCTAGGGCTGGGCACAGTGGCTCACACCTATAATCCTAACACTCTGGGAGACTGAGGCTGGAGGATTGCTTGAGTTCAGGAGTTTGAGACCAGCCTGAGCAAGGGCGAGACCCCATCTCTACTAAAAATAGAAAGAAATTAGCTGGACAATTAAAAATACATAGAAAAAATTAGCTGGGCATGGTGGCACATACCTGTAGTCCCAGCTACTTGGGAGGCTGAGGCAGAAGGATCGCTTGAGTCCAGTAGTTTGAGGCTGCAGTGAGGAGCTAGGCCAATGCTATGGCGAGACTCTGTCTCAAAAAAAAAAAAAAAAGAATTCGTTCAAGAGTGCTCATAGCAGCTTTATTAATCATAGCTCCAAACCAGAAACCACCAGAATGTCCATCATAGACATCCAAGTATGGATGTACAAACTGTGCAGTCATGCGATGGAATGCTACACAGTAATCAAAACAAACAAGGTACATGCAGCCACAACACGGATGAATCCTCCAAACGCTGTATTTGCTGTGAAAGCCCAGACACAAAAGAGTCTATGCTGTAGTGCAGGGTTTCATCTGTAGAAGTTCCAGAAACCTATGGGGTAGAAGTCAGAACAGTGCCTGTGAGGCATGGGCCTGAAGGCACTTTCTAGGAATGGAATGTTCTATAGTTATTGGTGTGTGGCGGGGTCTGTGTGTACAAAACTCATGAAATTGCTATTAAGATCTGTGCATTCCATTATAGTAAATCTTACCTCATTTAAAAAGGAAAAAAAAAAGAATGGAAGGAGACCCACAAAGACAACACTGGCTTGTAAAGGCCGAAGCACAAGGAGCCCAAGGGGCACCAGGCTCAGGGACCCAGCCCCTGGGCGAGGACAGAAGGGTCTCTGAGGTGTCCACACTAATCACAGGGCACAACCCATTAGCAGGACAGGAAGCAGACTCCTGTCTGGAAAATGACATTGGGACCTGCGAGAAGGCACCAGAGGATTCAGCCCCACAATTTTAGGAAAATTCCTGGTGGGGCGACAAGGTGGCTGGCTGAACAGAAAGCCCCTGCCACGCTGGCTCTGGGCCCAGACGCCCACCAGCCAGCTTCGGGAAAGGGCGCTCGGGCAGGTTCAAGAGGCTGACGGTACTCAGGCAGCGGGCATCACCTCTCCTGCGCTGTGTCCCTGCTTCTTGCTGCCCCTGCTTCTGCATCAACCCCAAATCCCTCAGAGCAGGCATCCTCTGCTGACTGCCACCTCTGGGAGCTCAACACTTGCAGCCAGCACCCCATGTGGGTTATTGTTCCTTGGGCAAGTCTCATCCTTCATAGAGCTCAGCTTCTCCATCTGTGGAATGGGCTGATTCTTGCTTCATCATCCAACAAGAACCTTGTCCTCATGTGCCGGGCACTGGGTGGGCTCTCAGCAAAGTGAGCTTGCCCCACCGCGTGGGTGACAACGCAGCACTGGGCCTCGTTAACGAGCCAGCCCACAGAGAAGTTAGAATCATTTTTAAAAATACACATTGAAGCCAGGCACAGTGGCTCATGCCTGTAATCTCAGCACTTTGGGAGGCTGAGGTGGGAGGATGCTTGAGGCCAGGAGTTCAACACCAGCCTAGGAAACATAGCGAGACCCCGTCTCTACAAAAAAATAAAAATTAGCCAGGCATTGGACACCTGCCTGTAGTCCCAGCTACTCTGGAGACTGAGGCAAGATGATTGCTTGAACCTAGGAGTTCCAGGTTACAGTGAGGTCTAATTGTGCCACTGCACTACAGCCTGGGTGACAGAGTGAGACCCTGTCTCTAAAAAAATAAAATAAAAATAGTAAAAATAAAAATATACATTGACATTAATGTAATATACCACATTAATAGGAAGAAGGGGGCAAAACACATGATCACTTCGATTGGTATAGAAAAAGCATTTAACAAAATTCAACACCTTTTCACAATAAAAATACCCAATAAACTGGAAATAGAAGGACATTTCCTGAATATGATAAAGCCCACACATGAGAAACCCACAGCCAACATCACACTCAATGGTGAAAGACCGAAAGCTTTTCCTCTAAGAACAGGAACTAGATAAGGAAGCCTGCTTTTGCCACTTCTGATTCAACACGGTACTGGAAGTCCTAGATGGAGCAATTAGGCAAGAAAAGGAAATAAAAGGCAACCAAATTGGAAAGGAAGAAATAAAATTATCTCTCTTTACAGATGACATGATCCTATATGTAGAAAATCCTAAAATACTGTTGGAGCTAATACATTCAGCAAAGTTGCAGAATACAAAATCAACACACAGAAGTCAGTTGCATTTCTATATAACACTAACAATGAACACTCCATGAAGGAAATTAACGGTTTCATTCAACTAAGCATCAAAAGGAATCAAATATTTAGGAATTAACCAAGGAAGTAAAAGACTTGTACACTGAAAACTACAAAACATTGCTGAAAGAAATTAAGGACATAATTAAAAGGAAGGACATCCTGTGTTCAGGGATTGGAAGACTTAATATTGTTAAGATGTCAACATTACCCAAAGCAATCTATCGATGCAATGCAATTCCCATTAAAATCCCAAAGGCGTTTTCAGAAATAGGAAAACCTATCCTAAAATTCATATGGAATCTCAAGGGACTCCTAATAACCAAAAAATATTAAAAAAGAAGAACAAACTTAGAGGCCTTGAACTTCCTGATTTCGAAATTTACTATAAAGCCGAGTAATGAAGAGTGTGCGGTACTCACATAAAGGTAGACACATAGACCAAAGGCACAGAATAGAGAGCCCAGAAGTAAATGCTGATATATATGGTCAAATGAGTTTCAGTAAAGGTGCCAAGACAGGGAAAGAACAGTCTTCTCAACAAATGGTGCTGGGGAAACTGAATATCCACATGCTACACAGCGAAGATGGATCCTTGCCTCATGCCATACACAAAACTTAACTGCAAATGGACCAAAGACCTAAATGCAAGACCCACAGCTATAAAACTCTTAGAAGAAAACATAGGCTAAAAGCTTCACAACATGGGATTTGACAATAATTTGGATATGACACCAAAAGCACAGGCAACAGCAACAATAAAAAATAGACAAAATGGACTTCTTGAAAATTAAAAACTTCTGTGCATCAAAGGACACTATCAAGAGAGTGAAAAGGCAGCCTGCGGAATGGGAGAAATACTTGCAAATCATATCTGGTAAGGGATCAACATCCAGAATATCTCGAAAACTCTTACAACTCAACAGCAACAAAAAAACTCAATTAAAAATGGGCACAGGACTTAGACATTTTTCCAGTGGAAGATAAACAAATGGCCAACAAGCAGGAAAAGATAATATTACCGGTCATTAGGGAAATGCAAATCAAAACCACAATGAGATACCACTTCACACCCATTAGGATGGCTATTATACAAAAGACACAACAAAACAGAAACTAACCAAGTGTTGATGAGGACGTGGAGAAACTGGAACCCCTGTGCACCATTCATGGAATATACAATGGTGCAGCTGCTGTGGAAGACAGTTTGGCAATTACTCAAAGAGTGAAACAAAAGATTACATAGGATTCAGCAATTTCACTCTTTTAGGTATACACCTAAAAGAATTGAAAGGCGGGACCCAAACATATACTTGTACACTAACGTTCGTAGCACCATTATTAATGACAGCCAACAGGTGGAAACAACCCAAGTGTCCATCCACAGATGAATGGATAAACAAAATATGGCTTATCCACACAATGGAATATTATTCAGCCTTAAAAAGGAGAGAAATTCTGACACATGCTACAATGTGGATAAACCTTGAGGACAATATGCTCAGTGAAATAAGCCTGTCACAAAATGGCAAATACTGTATGATCCCACTCATATGAGGTACCTAGAGTAGCCAAATTCACAGAAACAGAAGATGGAATGCAGGTTGTCAGGGGCTGGGGGTGGGTGGGGATGAAGAGTTAGTGTTTAATGGGTACAGAGTTTCTGGGGTGATGAAAAAGTTCTGGAAATAGATAGTGGTAATGGTTACATAAGAATATGAATGTACTTAATGCCCCTGAATTGTATACCTAAAAATGGCTAAAATGATAAATTTTATGTATTATATATTTTACCATGATAAAAAATAGTCATGTGTCGCTTAATGACAGGGATACATTCTGAGAAATGTGTGTGTGTTGTTAGATAATTTTGTCATTGTGCAAACGTCACAGAGTATGCTTACACAAACCTAGATGGTATAGCCTACTTAACAGCAGTTCCCAACCTTTTTGGCACCAAGGACCGGTTTCGTGGAAGACAATTTCTCCATGGACTGGGGGCGGGGGTTGATGGGAGTGATAGGGAGTGGCTGTAAATACAGATGACACAGATGACGCTTCACTTGCTGACATGCCACTCACCCCCTGCAGTGCTGTTCCTAACAGGCCACAGACCTGTACCTCCTCAGCATGGGTGTTGGGGACCGCAGGAGTACTACACCTAGGCGATGTGGTAGAGCCTGTTGCTTCTAGGCTACAAACCTGTATAAAGCATGTTACTGTATGAATACTGTAAGCAACAGTAACAATATGCTAAGTATTTATGTATCTAAACATAGCTAAAAGGTGCAGTTAAAATACAGTATAAAAGATATAAAATGGTGCACCTGAATAGGGTGCACACCATGAACGGAGCTTGCAGGACCGGAAGTTGCTCTGGGTGAGTGTGAAGGCCTAGGACATCACTATACCCTAGGCTACTGCAAACTTACAAACACTGGACACTTAGGCTACACCGAAGTTATAAAAAATATTTTTGTTTCAATAATAACTAACCTTAGCTTACTGGATGGCCACCGTTGCATACATGCGGTCCCTCTTTGAGCAAAACTTTGTATCGCACAAAGATGGTCGGAAAGAAAAAGAGCAACTGGGACCAAAAAGGGCCTTTTCTGACCCAGTTGGATTAGTCTATTACACAAGTCTGCGGCCCACTCTCTGCGGACAGGCCCTGAGCTGGGCTGAGCTGCCTGGAGTCTGAGGTAAGCTGAAGTTGCAGGAACACGCCCCTCTCCCTTGAGGGAGGAAGTTTAAATTATCAGGTCAATTAGGAAATATACAACCGAAAAATCCAAGTTTCATTCCCACTTCAAGGAGGCGTTTCCTGGCTGGATGCCACTTTTATTATTTTTGGTCCAGGCGCTGAAAGCCCCACAGACCCAGCGAAGGTACAATGTGATCTTTGATTCGCATTTCAAGGATCAAAGCCAGTGAGTTTGGGTGTAAACGCAGATAACGTTTCAGAGATCTTTCATGAAAGGAGTCACTAGACCAGGGCAGAAGGGAGCTGGTGTGTTACGTGTTTCGCCTTGAGAAGCGTCACTTTCCGCCTGCCCAGGTCCCAAGGGCTCCTGGCCTGCAGGGAGGTCCTTGGCATCAGGTCCCGGGCTGGGGGCAGGTCCTCGGCCCGAGGCATCAGGTCCTGGGCTGGGGGCCGGCACCCTGAGGACCCGGCAGGCTGCACGGCGGGCCGTGCACCTGCACGTGAGGAGCGCGCCACCTCATCTCTTGGCTTCCCCGAAGTGTCTGGGTGCTGACTGGGCACGCTGGGGCGGGCGGCAGGCTCGGCTTGGGCGCGGCCCCGCCGGGAGGCCTTGGCGGCCCGCCCTCATTGTCCCCTCTGGGTCCAGCCGCGGCTCGGGCAGGCGGCACTCAAGCGGCCTGCAGCCCCTGGGCACGCAGGTGGGGAGCCTTCCGGCCGTCCTGCCCGCCTGTGCGCTCGGCGAAAGGTGCGAGGCTAAGGCGGGTTCGCGCACCGGCGCCGGGTGGACGGGCACTGTGAGGACGCGGCAACGCCTGGCACCCACGGCCCGGAACTCAGCAGCCTTCTGCGCCCAAACCCTCCCCAACGTCCCTGCACCAGCGCGCAGCTATCCGGGCAGCTACTGCGGGTCCGCCCCTCAATCTCCGCGGCAGCTGGGGCCAGAACGCCCGGATCCGAGGGCCACGGTGACACCGTTGGCCGGGGTCGCCAGCCCGCGGCACCGCTCGCATTCCTGGCCCTCGGCGCGGCGTGGGCCTGTGGGTTCGCTCCCATCACCCCTGCAACGCCCGGCTGCCGCGCGGGCAGCATCTGAGAGCGCATGCGCCGTCACCGCCCCCCTCCCGCCCCGGGCACAGGGCGCAGGCGCGGCCCGGCTGGACGGCCCGCGTGGGCGTGCCCCGAGCTTGCGCGGAGTCGTACGCGGCTGCTGCGCGCACGCTGGGGGCGTGGCTGTGCGACGCTGTCGGACGCTGAGCGCAGCGGTGCTTCGAGGAGGCGTCGCCGACTTGTGCCGGAGGGTTAGTGTGGCCGCGGGAGCCCTGCGCGCGTGCGCAGGCCTAGGGCTGCGCCCTCCGTCCCTTACCGACCCCCGGACCACGAAGAGGCGCGCGGACCCTGGCCCGGGTCTCTCGGTCCGCGCTGGAGGTCGGGGAAGGGGGCTCCGGGAAGTTGCGGGCCGTTCCCGCCGTCCCGGGAGGTCGCGCCCGCTCCGCCTAGACTCCTGGCACCCATCTCATTCCTCACTTTCCAGGTGGCGCTTGGACACTGCCCTCCGAGGGAGGCCCGTCCGTCTGGTCTCTGCTGGGGATCCTAGGACCGTCTCCGCGGGCGCCTCGCGTCGCCGCAGGTGGGTGGGCTTCTTCCTGCCCCGGGGCCTGGGAGCCCGTATTTCCTGCATGGCGGTTGCTTGCGGGGCGGGGAGAGCGGGCTTGGCGGTCGGCTCCCCTCGGCTTGCTAGGGCTCTGGGCAAATTCCAGTCCTGGGGCCCCCGGGATCTCCTCGGAGCAGAGAACGCTCCAGCGTCCAGGCTCTGCGTTGGGCTTTGTGGAGGCGAACACTGTGCGCTGTGGTACCTGCCCCTTAGTAGAGCGCTGTCCAGTCCAGGAGAACGGCCTGAACGCCCCCGCGCCAGGCAGGGTGGGAAGGGAAGCTGGGAAGCCCAACATACTGACAGGTGTGAGAGGGCTGAGGTTCTCAAGATGGTGGGAGTCCGGCCCAGATGTAGGAAGGCTCAGGCCGGAGCTGGTAAAGGGGAGCCTGCTCCCTGGACTGCAGGCACATGGGCAGGGTGACAGCCAAGGTTATGAGTGGGCAGGAGGGCAGAGATCTGGGTGGTGTGCTGCCTCCAGGGCATGGGATGTGGTCTTTGTGAGCGGCCTGGTACCTAATCTGGGGCTGCTGGTGGGAGCTGGGGCCGACATCATGGTCACTGCCTTTTTAGAGCTCAGGGAGGTACTGGACTGGATTCCACTCACACGCTGTCCCATGGGGTACTGCTGCTAGCAGGCCATGGTATATTCTTTTCCTGCAAGGAGAATGAGAAGCCAGGGTCAAAGGCTGAGCTTTCAAGCATAAGACACCCCAGAGTGGGGGACAGAACTGAGGGGTTCCAGGATGCTTGCATTGCAGAGGTAGGTGCAGTGGCCCTGGCAGCTTCAAGTGTTGCAGGCCACCCACGGATGGGTGGAAAGACCAACATAGCCATTCCTCCCTGGGGGAGCTCACGCTGAGGGGGGTTTGTGTGCAGGGGTGAAGCAGAGGGTTTCGTGGAGGTCATGAGTGGGCCTCCTTTAGCAGAGAGACTGGGGAGGGGGCTCGAGTCAGGCTGGGCAGGGCGTGAGATCCCTCACAGGAGGGTTTCTTGCACTTGAAGACACCGTTAGCTGTTGATTGTGGAGCCCCCTAGGTGACCACTGCATGGAGAAGAGGGGGGCTCTCCAGGCCCTTGGCACAGGTGACTGGAATGGTGGGAGCAGACACAGAAACAGCAAGTAGGATGGCACATTTGGGGGCTAGGTTGCTGGGCTGTTGGCTGTGATGGGGACTGAGGGGAGGTGGCGTTTGGGGTGGGGTTGACATTGCCTGCCGGCAGCTCTCAGAGTTTGAGAGGTGCATTTGGAAAGCATTGTGGGGAGGGGCGGGAGGGAGCTCCCAGCTTCTGGTGGGCATGCAGGTAGCACCTGCCGCGGGCCTGGTGCTGGGATCAAAAAGAACCTTATGAGGACCCGGTCTGCATACTTAGCAGTTTGCCCTGTTTAGGGTGGCCAGGAGCCTACTCAGCTGGACTGAAGCGTAGCTGATAAATCTGCATGCTGTGTAGTGGTCAAGCCTGTGGTTTCTAGAGCCAGTTTCCGTCGCCTCCACCACTAACTGGTTGGCGTGTGGCCGCAAACAAGTTACTTTACCACTCTGTGCCTTGGCAGTGAGGATAGTACCAATCTCATGGGGGAGGGGGGACAGTGTTTGGCACAAAGAGAGCACTCAGTGAAAGGTTGCTACTGTTGTCCTAAAATTCCCTGACAGTTCCAGTCGCCCCTTCTCCTGGGATCGACAGCATCTGTCATTATACCTTGCCCCAGAAATGTCATTGATGGCATTTGCCCACCTTCTTGGACCTCTTGGGCCAGCCTGTGCCCCCTCTTCCGCTCAGAGCTCTGGGTCAGGATCCGGGGTTTGCCTGCTTGCTGTCTCCTGCCAGCTGGTGGTGA